>WBNO01027028.1:40421-69643 GCA_013400575.1 Peucedramus taeniatus | reverse complement strand
CCCCTTTGTCCTGTCACTACATGCCTGAGACTTTAGAGTGATTTTGAAAATATAAACTCCAAGTATAGTACTGGCATGAATTAAAAGCATTCAGTTGGAAGGTAGTATCACTGCAGATAAATTATAGACACAATTAGGCAACACTGGGACTTCAGCAGTAATAACAGGATAGCATACAGTACAAAGTTTGAGGTAATGAGTAGACTGCCATGATAATTATGGAAAAGGAACTCTTGTTGTGTTGGCAGAAAGGAAATGGGAGAGCCATCCAGCAAAATGGAATTGTTTGTACATATATTTAGGAGGTAAAAATAGAGGAGGAGAAAGAACCATTGAAACTCAGGTACCACACTGGCACAGTGGTCAACACACCTATCTAGGTCTTAATTGCCTTTAGCCTGGAAATGTTCATTCCTATGTTTCCAATAGATATTGCATGTGAAGAAAGTCCAGTTAAAGTGAGATAGACCTTGGTCCACTAATGCATTTAATTATGTGATTTGGGGGGGTTTATTGTCAAAAATCTTTAGCTATTTACTCCAACAGCCCCTCCTAGTCGGTCTCTGACAGAATCACACTTAAAGTTTGTCCTTGGGTCTTTTGCAAAACCAATCTCCTCTCTCTTTCTAGCTTTGAAAGAATTGCCCAGGGCTGGTGTACTGAAACACTTAGAATTTTAAAGAAAGTGAATTCCTCTCATCTTTTCTTGTTTCACCTTATTCTTGAATAATTTACATTTGTGAGCCTTGAGAGTCTCTTCTTTTCTTTCAAGTGGTGTCATTACAATATTGTCATCTATCGATGCATTGGGCACTCTATGGCTCTCTTCAAACGGAATATGAAATCTGAACTGTAATGAGTCGAAAGGTGTGGAGTGGAGTCTTGGTCTGAGGGTTTTTTCCCCAAAGAAGGCTCTATGAACTCTCTTACTTGTGAATGATCCAAAAAGTGATGGATATTAATAATGACAGAAGACACTAGGATGGTTCTTTTCCTACAAAAAGGAAAAAAAGACCAAAAGACCCTCCAAACCAAACAACCAAGCCAACAAACAAAGAAACAAACAAAAAACCCTGAAAAAGGATGTTCAACTTTGTCTAGGCAATCAAGTTATTACATGAATTGTTGACTGATATCCATTGGCTTAAATAGACATGCATTTGATGTAAATAATAGTAATGACCTCTTCTAACAAAAAAACCCACAACCTCATAAATATATTAAAAACTCAAAGCCTAAATATGATCTTCAGTTTAATTCTCTCTGGAATTCCAGTGTTTCTGTTAATGATTTATTAACTCTTTGCATTTCATGTCAACATAGAATGCTAACAAAGAAAATCAACATAATATTGGAAAAAAGAACAAATATTTCTTTAAAAATGGGTAAAAAAAGAAAATGATAGAATGCAAAAGACAGTAAGATGTGTAGCAAGTTTCAGTTCCTTGAGAGATTCGCAGCTGCAATAAACTGCAACTGTGTATGTTGTCATGTACTTTTATGTATGAAGAGAAAAATAGTAAGTTTTCAGTAAAGGAACATGAGATTCATTAGAAGGGAGGGGTCTCAGTTTCAGTCTTCTTTGAAGTGAATGCTTTACATTAAATTTAGACTGCCAAATTTAGTTTCAGGAAACGTTTGGTCTGGCATCAACAAGATTCACTTTCAAAATATATCTGGCACTCAATACCAAAATGTTTTACCATCACTGTCAGGACTCACAGAGTCATATTCATTGCTTCTTATTTTTCTTTGAACCAAAAAATATTTATTGACAAATTTCTTAGATTAGCCAAAAAAAAAAAAAAAAGAAATATGTTATTTACTCCATCCCATCTCTGAATAATTCACATTAAGAGGACTGGGAGAATCTTCTGGAATGTCAGACGTGTGTGGTTAAATTCTCTTGGGCAGATGTGTGACTGGTAGTTGTTGTTCCCATGTCAAGGATGAGTGGAGTGCTGTAAGGAAGAACAGGGGCAGCACCTCATTCTACTTTCATTTTGAAGATAAGTTTTGCCCATTCATTTTCTTCTCGAGGAAAAGATTAAGTGGCACACCACAGAGGGCAAAAGTTCTTCAGAATGTCACTTCTGTAAGAAAAGAAGGATTTTCTATAGTACTGGACTAAAATATTTATAACCTGTAAAAGGTCTGTTACATACCTCTCTTTTTGTCCTTCATGTTTTTATTAATTAACTTAGGTTTCTTTAAGTTCATACAGCCTTTAAGTTCTTGGGCAGGTACTTCTCTAAAACGCACACAGATATTGCAGCAGTCAGATCTGCAGGACCAAAGTCTTACCTGTACATTTATTCTTGCACACATTTGTTCAATCCTTACAGTCATGTGCTCATGGAGGTAGGTGCATCTCATGGACAGACAGATTATTCTCATTGTTGAGCAGCCACCATCACTGTTTAGTCCTTTTTACCTTGTGATGAACCCTGACTGTGATTTAAGGCTACTGTTCTAAAATTCTTTCTTTTATCAGAAGACCTACATAGGAAATGAGAGAGGTAAAGTCATTATAGAATTCTAAATGGATTTGAGAGATCTTAATAGAAATTGCACAGAAAGAACTATCAAATTGAATTGATAATGACACATTTCCATAGGTTATTAGTATCTTCCTGTGTATTCTACAGAGAAAATATTCTGTGCCAAATACTCTAAAGTTCCACCCAGTTTTATTTGATGAAGAGATAATATGATCTAACAAGTGGAACAGAAGTGGAAAGTAAAACTCTGATTAAGTTTTATTTTATATCACAACAGTGATTTTTCACTATAGTTAACAAAATTATTGAATAAAAGAATATTCACTGCTTTTTCTATTTAATTGTTGGGGTTTTTTAACTTTAGACAAATGTTTAGACTTTGGATTTCTCACATATTTAATGCATTTTCACTGTAGACATGGTATACTTATCTATACAGAAGGCAACAATTTCTCACATTTGTTCAAAATATTGTTTCCAAACTTTCTGAAATAAATTTGTATGTCTATCAAGTGTACTTCTATACTTATATCATGTCTTGTATAATTTTCTACCAAGATTTAATGAGCCTCATATGCTTGTGAAGATGCCAAAATTAAAATCTTATGTGAAGCTTTAGACAGTAAGCAAAATTTGTCAGATCATCATGAAAGGTAGGCATCAACATTTAGCTATATTGGTTCAGAACCTCTGGAATAATAAAAAAAATTCCTGTGTTTATGATGACTATATAGTGAATATAGTGAATAGAATATATATATATGTGTGTGTTTTATAAATTAGAAAGCTCTTTAACACAGCTGCTGGGTTATTAGAAGTATAGAAAAGAATTACCTGAAGCACCCTGTATTTGAAAATCACATTTAACTTATTCAACCATTAGATTGCTGTGTTAAATGACTAAGAAATCACAAGAAAATATGCAGAAACAATTTCATTTTTAATTGAGAGAAAATCAGAGCTCAAAACTGATTGAAGTTCACCATATGAGCAATTTCCATTTAGTGAAAGGTAATGAAAAAAAAAAACAACAGCAAAACAACAAAACACCCAAGCAAACAAAAAGAAATGTAAATTATATTCTGCTTTCTTTAGGAGGTTTACCTGTATCTGTCTTGGCTTTGAACTCAGTGACTATTGGAATACATTACCTTTATTTGAAATGCATGATCTGCAATGGACAAAATAATAGAAATAAAATACTGACCTTAAGTTTTGCAAATATAGACAGCTTTGTGAAATATAAACATTTCATGATGACTTAGAATGAGGTAACATTATGTGCATGGAATTATGCTACTCAAACTCTGATTACTGAAACAGACATCTCCATGTCTTCCCAGAAACCTTATGCATTGATCCTCTCAAGTGAGAATACAGCTAGCCCCATGCTGAGGGACTCTGGTTTAAAATTCAGATGAAAAATGTTTGGGTGTTGAAGAACAGTTAATCTCTTGTGTCACGATTGCCACATGCTGCTTTCCTATAAATAAAGATGATGCAGGTATTAGATGACTTTTCTTTCTTTTTTTTTTTCCTGTTTGAGAAACAAAGTGTGCCTGTACTTGGAATAATTGTGTGCTTTTTATGACAATAATGAAATTGTGAGGCCCAGACATATCTGTGATTTTTTAAATTGGGAACATTAGTTTAAAATACACACTGTAGAATTTGGGCAAAAGCACTCTTATTAAGCAATGGATATGATAAATATGTGAATATATGACAATACACCTTAGGGTGTGATTTCTTACCTTATCAAATAATATTTTAAATAGTAGTGTTAGCAAAATAAAATACTGAAAACCATGCACTGTAATACTGTTTTGAAATTCTTCAATTCATTGGATACTAAAAGAAGAACTTAATCTTCCAAAGGACAGAAATTTTAAAACAGGGATTACAGTAACTACAGACCTTCATCTAAACAATTTTGTCCTGTTCAAATCTTAGCAAACTACTGCAATCTTGAATTAAGCTTACTGCTAACTATAAAGCTGTGCAGTGGAGATGGTAATGGGGCATGACATAATGGCCAAAAGCATGGAGAATGAGATCTTTGCCAATAAAGCTTTTGCATCCTCAGAAACTTGATCATGTTTGAATTTACTGCCCATAAAAAGACATTTATTGGGATAGTTCATTCTTTCCATAGCAACCCAAATGTGTACAGTCATAAAGCAATACTCTAGGTATTGAAGACTGATGTCGAAACAATTCAAATGTTTCAGTATGACAGGACAGGTTTTCATATCTGCTAAATAAGTATGTAGCAGAAGCAAAGTATGTTGGCTATTTGGATGGCAGCTGGGGACCACAGGAAAATCTGTTACCACAGGCAAATTCAGTGGAAAAACTGGGAAGACACTGCACTGTTTTGACTTCATTCTCTGGGTGATGATGTCTTGATACTCAAATCCTATAAAAAAGGCAATTGTTATTTTATATCTACTGCCATTTTATCAAAAATGTGAAGTTTTTCTTAAAAACATTACAAAAAATGAATCCCAAAAACAAAGAGGGAAAGAAAGGGGGGAAAAAAATATTTCCAGATGTGTTGAAAAATCCCTGTGCAGTGCATATGTAGGAATATTCTTGATCTTAGGACTCTGAGAATAAACTTCACTGATCGTGTTCAGAAAATAGCTACTGGGAACACAATTGCGCTTTTCTGTTGGGACTTGCCTGAAGACACAAACAGCTGGAAGAGCTCTCTCTATGAGACATAAACAGTTTGTTTAAAACTCTTCAGAAAGGTGGTGTTGTGAAAGACCTGATAGCTTGGCTTTTTAGAGGAAAAAAATAAGATAAAAATGATAAAGTCTCCTATCTCTGTTAGAAGTCACTAACAGTATTATAATGAAGCAAGCAAGTTGTCCAAACAATATTTTTTTCTTTTTGTTAAGCATGTTTTATGACAGATTTGGATACTGATGAGATCTCAGAGGCACAGCATAGCCTAAAGAAAATTGGATTTGTTATCAGTCTTTATCTACCTAATGAAGGCTTATAGCCCTTTAATACCTGTACAAAATTAAGTGATTCTTTACATCTCTTCTTGTATCAAGTCTGTCTAAATGAATAAAGTCATGACAAGGATTGCTGAGAGCGTAAATGTCTGATATTTTGTATGACAGTCACTATCAAAGTAGATGAACCTTCAACTTATCTTTAGGGCAGCAGCTGGCTTTCTGCTTTCCTTGACTTTCTCTCATGTGAGATGAGCAGGATTTATTCACATCTGTGGAAATCCAGCATACGAATGAGAGATATTTCTTGCTGATGGTTAAATCTGCTGAGGAAAACAGAAAAATCAATTGGAAATGCACATCATGTTTGCTCAGGGAAGGCTGCTGTGTTGCACCCATGGCATAGAAAATAAATAGCTCTTTAGCCTGGAGATGTTGATCTTGAAATTTTTTGAGCAATTTCTCCCTCAGCATGTATTCATTCCCAATCCCACTCAAGGGCTGGCACCTGTAGCTGTTGCTAAGTGGTATATCTGCCACATGGTGGAAACATAATATTGATTTTTAGGAAAATCAATTCCCAGTTTTACAAGATCAAAACCAGAAGATAGCAAAAGAGAGACTGGACTTTATTTTATAATGATAATCATTATACTATACAGATTCTTGAAAAAGATGCATGGCTAAGAGACATCATATTGATTTACTGGTAATAAACTCTGCCTGTTATGGTTCTAACTGAGCTGCTTGAATCTCTAGATATAACACTATTGATCACAAGCAGTGAATATGTTCTTATCTGTAAATAAAGAATTCCATTCTATTTTTCAGGCCTTTCAAATTTGTGAAAATGTGGAAAAGAACAAAAGGATGGCAGATGTCACTGCAACCATTTATTTTAAAGAGAAAAATAGAAAAGACTGAGTTTTCTAAAAACTATTAAATCTGGAGATAGATCCTTTGGGAAATATTATTGAAATTAGCCTGATAATTCCTGGTGAATTCCAATCCTCAATACAAAATATATTATTAATTTATTATCTTTCCTTGGTGAATGCAGCCCATCTCACTTATTAAATAGTGACTTAAAGAAGGTATCACAGAGTCACAGAACACTTATGGTTGAAAGGGATCTCTGGAGATTCTCTAGTCCATCTCTTCTGCCAAGGCAGAGTCACCTGGAGTGGGTGACACAGGAACACATGCAGGTGGATTTTGAACCTCTCCGGAGAGGGAGACTCCACATCCTCCCTGGGCAGCCTGTTCTAGTGCTCTGCCACCCTCAGTGCTAAGAAGTCCTTCCGTTGAGGTGGAACTTAATGTGTTTCATTTTATGCCTCATCCTGTTGCTGGGCATCACTGCGGAGTCTGGCACCATCTTCTTGGTACCTGCCTTTGAGGTATTTATAGATATTGATGAGACCCCTCTCAGTTGTCTCCACAAAAAACAGGTCCATCTCCTTCAGTCTCTCCTCATAAGAGATGCTCCAGACTCCTCTTCATCTTTGTGGTTCTCTGCTGGACCATCTCCAGTAGCTCCTTGTCTTTCTTGAGCTGTGGAGAAATGAAATTAAAACAGAAATTAATACAGTTAATACTCCAGATGGGGTGTCACCACGACTGAGTAGATGGCAATGATGACCTCCCTCGACCTGCCGGCCACACTCTTCCCAAAGAAGTGAAGTAAGAAATGC
This sequence comes from Peucedramus taeniatus, assembly GCA_013400575.1. Lineage (NCBI taxonomy): Eukaryota > Metazoa > Chordata > Aves > Passeriformes > Fringillidae > Peucedramus > Peucedramus taeniatus. The sequence continues at coordinate 62,479 of WBNO01027028.1, read as the reverse complement.
TCTTGCATTTGAAAGAACCTATTATCAGAAAAAAAAAACAATTAATAGGAAAGAATAGCAATGCATACGTTAACCTGGCATTATTATACATACTAAAATACATTTGGGATAATAATTTTAGCAATATATTTCTTACGCCTTTTAAAATATTGCTTGTCATGTTCATAGTGGATAGAAGAAAAGTTACAGAGTAGCAATGCAATCTTAAAAATTTAGTGAAGTCAGGAAGACTGTCCTCTGAAAATATATTTAAGCAAGTTTATGAAGTAGTCTAATATTTTATTATCATAGTTTAACACAGTTTTGTCATATATAGAAACAATCTAAACTATTTATCCAAGCAATAGACATGCTTATGTACACCTATCTAAGTGCATTTTACTGTACCTTCGGTACAATATGGAGATTGACAGCAGTAATATTTTAAAAGTGCTCTTCCTTTCCTCTTGAATATCAGTAATATAGTAGCTGACACTATTTTACAGGCAGAGAATTCTAAGTAGCAGCTTAGAATATATTGAGGCTGAGTAAAAGTTCCTATCTTTACTCAAATACTGGAGAGTAAATAATGCCAGGATTACCAGTATATTTTGCTTTTGCTACTCAATTCCAATATGCTTATCCCCAAGCTGATTTCATTCGCAGTTCAAGAAACTTGTAGCTATCCCTGGGAGAATAATGATGTGGGTCAGAGGATTTTGTATGGTGAAAAATTCTCTGGTCTTGTGTCATATCCATCAAGTATTAATACATAACTTAAAATCTAGTCCTAATTTCTATTACTCACAAGTTTGACAAGCTTTTTATGAAGACACAGATAAAATATATAAAGGCAGATCAGCTAACCGTTTTTGAATTAGTTTACTAGTTTGGCTTACTGAAACTAAGCATGGAATCATAAAATCATTTAAGTTGGAAAACAACTTTAAGGTGATCGAGTCCAACTGTTAGCCCGGCACTTTCAAGTTCACTATTAAACCATGTTCCTAAGTGGTTTATCTACATATCTTTTTAATAACTCCAAAGGTGGTGACTCAACCACTTCCCTGGGCAGTTGTATGTTTGGATCTCACCACCTATGTATGATTTTGGGAAGTGACTATAGGTGATGCCCAGGTTCAGAAGCCACAAAGCAGATTCTGTATTTGAAGTATGGCAATAGTTTCTATGAGAATCTTCCTAAAAAGGCAAGAAATATGAAATAAAGTACATTGAAGATGAACTAACAGTAGCTACAGTTCATTCCCCATGCAGGAGTACAGGAGTTCACATATGTATCTGTCAGTGGGAAACTGCACAGGTCTTACGGCAGAGAGCTTCTCCTGAAGCAGAGAAAATAAAGTAGAATGCAAATATCTTTACTTATAATTTATTTCCCATAGTTTTAGACTGCCCAGCACAGCTGGGACTGTGACATCCCACTGCACCATGAGACTACAAACGGGTCTTGCTGATGTGTATGTTTGCCTTTGAAAACATTAACAGTCCATGAAAAAGTATTAAGCAACTGAGTGAACATGTAAATCCATCAGAAAGCTTTCAATACCTGCAATACCCTGTAAGACAGGTCTTCTGACAAATCATCACAGCCCTGTGACGTCAGCAGAAATGCACCAATTTTGTTCTTGTTCATTTCTCGCAGAGGGCAATGTGACAGATTCCTACCCCAAGCCCTGTAAAAATGCATTAGTCCGTGTTTCCAAGTCATGTGGTTAATTTACTTTCAGCACCAAACTGATTTTTGCTGCTCAGTTTACCTCTACAGGAATTCAAACTAAGCTAGGACACAGACTTCATGTTTTTGACTCCCACAGTAAATAATTATTTTCTGTGCATTTACAAGTGTCTCTCTAAAGCACCATTCATGGAAATAAGCAATTAATGATTCCCAAGAAAGACGGGCTTAGCACAGCTCTTGGCAAATCTGAGAGAGGCCTTCTTTTGGCTTAGAGGACAAAGTTTTCTTCACAAACTATGAAATAAATCCACTATTGGCATAGGATGCAATTCCATCAAGTGGTACTTAATTTATCTGGCAGCAAAGGTAATTTTCTATGGAATACCTATTAAAATTGTACCTGCAGGATCAGGCCCTTCCTTGACAAACCATGTAAATAACTTATCTATTAGGTTATTAATTTGGAATGGTTTCACACAGCAGAAAAATAAGAAACTTTTAGTAATTACAATAGCTTGAGGGTTTGATCCAACTATAAGTATTTTAAGTAAGTATTTAAAGGTAAGGGGCTTGAAAGCTGTGGTTAGGGGCCTGATTCTTGCAGTTCATATGCAGTGGTAAACAATAAATGGGAATATTGCTGAGCATTGAAAACTCAGCTTCTGTATTGCTAAATCATTAAAACAGTCCCTGATGCAGTGATTTTCTGTGCCAAATATCATCCTCCCAAACTATTTCTGGCAATAGTCTGTGACTTAGCATGGAGGTGGGACCATTCCCTATTTGCAACACACTCACTATGATCTGGAGAATATAGTATGGCTACAGGCTGGACTCAGAGTCAGAGAGGTTCTCTCAGGTATGTTGAATGCTGTAGCTGCAGAAACCAGACTCCAGAAACCTGAATACGTTGCCCAGGTGCTGGGAGAATGGAATCTGAAACAGCCATGCAGACATAGCCAAAGTATAAAGGTGAGAGGGCAGAGATCCAAAATGCCTCCCTTTATAGTTTTGATGTTGGATGATTCTTAACTATCACCATGTGTTTTGGTGCCAAAGCCCAAAACCATTGACAGAATATCTGAGCATACTGTACCAAAATTTCTACTTCAACATTTCTGGTTCTTCTTTAACAGAGATGAAAAATGTGTATGCTTTTCTATTTGATCAAATATCACAGGAGAAATAGCAAAGAGTGTTCTGGAAGAAAGTTTATTTTCTACTGACTCAACAAAACCCTGTCCCTCTGTATCTCTAAGATCTATGCTGAGTTATGGTAGAAAGAGGAACTATTGCACAATGCTATTGGAGAAATGAGCACGCAGAACTAAAAAGAAAGATTACAAAAGGGTGCGTGACTAAATGATGAATGTAAAATTGATTCTAAGAATGTGGATTAAAGCTTTAGATACCCCTTTTTTTTTCTCCAGCTATTACCAGAAAACAAGATTAAAGCAATCTTACTTAAAAAATAAGCCTTAAATTAAAAGAAAAAAAATAAAAGCAAATATATAGATTAGGTTCTGTTGGACTGACAAAAATATCTTCTTAACTAATCTGTAATGTGTCAGTGTGTTCTTAAATGTTCCTAATTCATGTCCTGCTACTTGCTTATACCTTGCTTATATACTGGTTGGTTTTGTACAGTGCCTTGTACAAATTCATCTGAAAACATAAAACAGGGCTATTAAATGCTGGATGGTGATGATAATGCTAATAATAAAAGTATCATTTGATTAATTATATCAGTCTTTATTTGCATGAAACAGGTTTACATTTCCTTCTGCATTTTAATAATACAGTAATGGTTATTGTAATGAACTCATTAAATCTGAGAGTCAATATTAATGGACTATGAGAAGGATCTTTATGAACTTCATTGGCAGCCTACAAATAGTGGATTAATATAAAACACAGAATGAGTCAATTGGTTGTATAGTTATGAGTAATCAATTTATATTACTAAAAGTGCCTTAAGTTAGAAGCAAACATTTTAAAATACTGGGCTGAATCCTTGTTAGATGTAAATCAATAAAGGGAGGTCAATCTAAACCACATGCAGTTTTGGAACAGCATTTTAGCAAAGGAAATGTTGTTTGTATTGATAAAAATATTGTCAATACTAAATCATCAGGCAGGCCCCAGAATATGATGATACTGCATTGATATAATGTGATTTTAATGGATATCTATATATTTTAATCATTTATTACTGTGCATATGTATAATATTTTTGTGCAATTTTAATTATTCTATTTCCTTTCTGCATGTTTGCATATACTTTAAAGAAAAATTTCAATTCAGATATCATTTTCAAATTTTTCTCCAGGCTACAAGGGTTAAACTCTTACTTTTTTATTTTAAGTTACAATAGAGTTAATTTTGTTGCGCATTTTCTTGTGTTTAATAGCTGTGTTGATATGGGACACATGTACGTTTATGAAAATTCAGAATTTTAGAAGCATGTAATGTACTTAGGTGGGTGGAGAAAAACAGAAATCTATATATAACTTATTCAGCAAATTTGCAGAAGTACAGAACACAGCTTGCAACAGGAGTGTCACCTCTTAGGTAGAAACAACTTGAACCAGAACACATAAGAATATAGTTGCTAGGTAAAAGGCATAAAGATAAGACACATATTGTGAAAACTCAGTAAAGCAGGACTCAAATATTCTTGAAACCGATTTAAGGAGCCAGCAAGAACCAGGCTCCTGGTTTTGGCCAGGACAAACTGACCTGGGAGTTAGCCAAACCTCCACTACTCCTGCCCAGAGACAGAGGCTAAACATCAAACACTTGAGGCAGACCTCTCACTTCATCAGAAACCCCCTGCCCGTGACCCCCAGGGGCATGGCACCACAGAGGACTAATTATAATATGAAGCACAAGGAGGTGGGGAGTGGGTGGGTAATGGGTGGGCAGGAAGGTTGAGGGGCCAATGTGTGTTTAAACCTGAAACCTGTCTCACCAGGTGTGCATGTATGGTGGAAATATCCCCCATATGTCTCAGATGGAATAAAACATACCTGCTTTACAATTTTAATTGTAAAGTCCCTATTCACCAACTCAGTTTCAACAAAAATTATAAAAGCTGTATTAAAATTGGAAAACCTGACAGTGTGGCAGTTATGAAAATCCAAACAACAAAAGTATTGCTAATGTCCATGAAAAGACTGTCATTCAAAACAAAGGAATGTGTTAAAATAAGGAGTGTCATAATTTGCAATAAAGTGGTTTTAATCCCTTTTTGTTATCTGCCCCTTAGCTGGGATGTCCAGGTATTGCAGAGTGACAGTCCTTCTGTAACACAGATGGCCAATAGGGGACTGAATTTCAACTTTCTTAGTGCTGCCAAAATGTCTATTTCCTTGATTATGCTTTTATTAGAGCTCTGATTTGTGCAGTATTTCTGTGTCCAGAGACATGGCAAGGCACCCAGGAGGGCAATGTGACAGCCAGGTCCCTGTGCAAGAGACAGTGACAATCCCATGCATGAGACAGTAAGCCAGAGAAGCAGGGGTTCAGCTTCTCTGGGCTCCCTGAGTTTCCTGGCACCTTGCACCTTTGGTGGACAAGAAGCTTGACATGACCCAGAAACCTTCACTTGCAGCCCAAAAGTGCAACCACATCCTGGGCTGCATCCAAAGAAGCGTGGCCAGCAGGGTAAGAGAGGGGAATCTGCCCCTCTGCTCTGCTCTGCTCTGGTGAAACCCCACCTGCAGTGCTGCATCCAGCTCTGGGGTTTCCAACACAAGAAACACATGGACCTTCTGGAGCAGGAGCAGAGGAAACCATAAAGATGATCAGAGGCTTTGGAGCACCTCTCCCATAAAGACAGGCTGAGAACATTGGAGTTGTTCAATCTGAGGAAGACAAGGCTCAGGGGAGACCTTATAGCACCCTTCAGTACTTCAAAGGGGGTCACAAGGGAGCTGGGGAGCGACTTTTGACAAGGACATGTCATGATAGAACAAGGAGGAATAGCTTCAAAATAAATCAGGGTAGATTAATACTAGCTATCAGGAAGAAATTCTTTCCTGTCACAGTGGTGAAACACTGGCACAGGTTGCCCAGAAGAGGTTATGTTTGTCCCATGCCTGAAAGTGTTTAAGGCCAGGTTGGATGGGGCTTTGAGCAGTGTGATCTGATGTGTGGCACCCTTGCCCACGCTGGGGCGTTCGAAACTAGGTGATTCTTCAGGTCTTTTCCAATCCAAAACATTCTATTTGTCTATAACACGTCCTCCACTTGAAACTTTACCAGCAACTGTGGCATTGTTGTTGACTTTCTCTTCACTGAGGTTTTTCATTATAGTACACCCTTCTAGGACCTTTGCTTTAGACTCCTCTTTCTGGCTTTCTGTGATAAACTGTAGAAACTTAATAATTACCCCAGAGACTTAAATCCTCCTTTTGAATTTGGTTGAATATTAGCTCATCAGTTAAAAGGTGGAGGAACAACCACAAGGCCCTCCCCAACTCCCCAGTAAGAGAAAATAAACAGCATTTTTTTATTGTCAAGAAAAGTGAAAAAGCAAATAGTATGCAAAATGAAATTTAGACAGTTAATATTTTCTCTCCTTTTATTTTTTTCTCTTACTGTGTGCTGTTATGAAATACAGCTCTGAAAATTCTGAAAAAAAAAAAACCCAACCAGTTCTTTGTTTTAGCTTTCTTAATAAAATTTGAATTAGTGCAACCTTTTCTTCCCCTCAGTCCCCTTGACCCTTCTCCCTGCTTTTGCTGGGGTGAAAACATGAGAACCCTAAGGTCAATAAGGACTACATGTAAGAATTTCTGATCCTCAGTCAGAGTCAGAAGTTCAAAATGTTTAAATACAGAATTGTGACTTGAGCAAGAAAAAGAAAATACTAAAATGATCTTGGGATGTGCTATAATGAGTGAATCATCTCAGACTTTGTGATTCTTCCTCTCCATACACCAGTCTCACTCAGTGGGTTTCACCTTGTTGAATGTATTTTTAACAGGCAAGTACTAGTTCAAAATATGCACACACACATCACAGCAGCCACAGCAAGTCCCTGCTTGGAGTTAAGAAATGAGCAAACAAACAAAAGGAACGGATACCTCAACCTACTCACAGAGTTCTGTCTCTAGAGCATTGCATGTTTTTGTAATGTAGCTCAAATAGAGAATGAGACATGAAGAAAAGGAAAAAACAAATAAACCCCCAGTATTTTCTGACTTCAGGGATGGCCTTTTATCTTGACAGTGTTCTGCCCTTTCACTTTTCTCCTGGACATTTGACCAAAATGACCAGGCCTATGAATCTTAATAATAAGACCTATTCTTATTTCATGAGCAGAAGAAACTTTGGTAGCTGATATTTCATGTTTTTTTAAGCCATCCCAAAATCTGCAAAAATCCAGAAAATTCCTATAAAAATATAAACAATAACTTATTTCCTTTTACAAAGTTTTGATTTTTTTTTTTTTTTTTTTTTTTTTTTTTTTGTTTTTTTTTTTGTGTGTTTTTTTTTTAAGGTTTTTTTTTTATTTGTTCTGTTTGGTGGTTTGTCATTTTGGTTTTTTAAATTTTATTTGTGAATATTTCACAAGTCACAAAGTTTACATATTTGGAAAGACCATATAGCAAGCTTTAATATCTACCAGCCACTATGAAAAACCATGCTGATGCCGCCCATTAAAATGATTTCTTTACCGTGAGTAAAAGGCTTTGTTCCTCATATATTTGAGTAGCAAGGACCCTACAAATTGATAAACTGTTCAGAGATCCACTTGAAGCAGGCATAAGTTGAAGATTCAAGCTAGAGGAACCACAATGTTTCATGCCAGAAGTGTTCATGTTTCGTATGAAGCACGGCACCGTGAGAGGGATGGGCATGCCTGGACTTTAGCAGGCTATGCCGTCGAAGTTTTGCTGCCTTGTGCATCCAGCCTAGGTGACCATATGTGATGGACACAGCTGTGAAATTTAACATCTAGAAGTGCTTATTTCCACTTGCAAATAGACTCATACCTAGTGCAGGTTAATGCGGTGCTGCACCTTCCTGTGGCCATGCAGGAGCTCCAGTTGCTTCCCTGTAGCTTTGTTTTGTAGTTCTTGTCTTCTCTTAGACCCAGATTGTGGACTGGTGTGGACAGGGTGGGATACACAAACCCCATGTCACTGATAACCTTGATTGAGAACTTCTGTGAAAGGATGAGCACTTTCCTGAAGGACTGCATTAATTAGTTGTGGGTGCTCCTGAGCACAGCCCTATGAGCACTCCCGGGGCCTGGAGTACATCACCCTCCTAGGAGACGGCTGAGTTGAGGAATTTAGCTGATTGAGTCTCAGTTCAGGTGATTTGTAAGAAATGTTGTGAAGAAGCTAAAAACAAGGTCCTACACCAGTTTTTCCATGGGAGCCATACCACCAGCTTCCACCCGGGCTACACTGAAGCAGCACTACAGCTACACCCGTGTTTGGGTTTGTGCCTCCTCTATCTGTGTCTGGTGCTATGTGATCACTGGGCTGTTTCTCACTCTGATCACCATCTCAAGCTCTGATCCTGACCTGGACTTGCCACTCCTAATTGTCAGGTCACTGCTCCTGCCTTGTCCTCCCTGATCTCATCTCCTTTTCCTGGAGGCCCCTGTTGCTCCCTGAAAACTAAGATCTGAAGTTGATTGGTGAGAGAATATCAAGTTTTTTGTTCAATACTTCAAGGACTTTGCATTCAGCCTGGCTGCAAAGGTTTGTGGAGGCCTCCAGTGCTACTGGACCATGCTCATCCCCAAACTGGATGTTCAGTTCTTAACAGACAATATGGCAACTCCAAACAGGACACATTACTATGATTTATGTATTGAATGGACAGCTTTCACCTGTTAACCAACCTGGCTATTTCACTGTAGGATATGTTTTCCTTTTATAGACATAAAATGCCAGCTATTTAAATGTTATATTTTGCTATTACTCTCTAACACTGTGGGGCTATGTTATTCCCTGCTGTAGAAAAAGCTATTAAAAATCAAGAAGTTACATGACTTTGTCTTACCCTAGCTTTCTGGCCTTTTCCCAAATGAATCTTCCTTTTCTGATTTTGTTTTTCTTTTTATTCTATGTTTCAAGATATCTTGATACTACATCTAATCCTTAATTCATATTTGCAATTCCTTCTCTCAATGGGTATGGGGCAATAGACAATGGAGTTTTGCTATCTTAAATGAGCTAAGAAGTTATTCTCAGTTGCTAGTACTCTGGTTTGTCTTTAGAATTTTTTTCTTTTCTCATTCCATTCCTTAGAATATGTGAGAACATATATGTAAGGTCATTACTGTATTTTGCTGAAAAATGATCAAACCTTTTCAGACATAATTATAGATGGTTACATGACACTGCATTTTCCAGCATGCTTTAGTTAGGACGCATCAAAAAAGAATTTTTTTATATGATGGCTAATGAATCATGCCCTGCCACCCTTCACAACTCTTTTCATTTAATACCTTCATATTTCTGTTTTCTTTGCTCCCTATCTTCCCGGACCTCTGGTGCTGAATGTTAATGATGAAATTGTTGGTTCTACTCTATGCAATTATTCTCAGAAAATTAAGCCTCACATAGTGTGTACTTTAAACATGATTCACAAATGAATAATAATGATATAAAAAGGAGCACAAATTCTGATTAGTGAACTTTTCACAAACTGCTCAAGAAAGAACAGCAATTTATTGAAAATTGTGGAAGGGACAAAATTTCCTTATTTTTTAAAATCATTTATTACTCCCAAGAAAAACTGCTTAGAAAATTCTAAGCAGGGAATATCTCAGAAAAAAAACCCTAAATTACCATTTGTACAACTCTGCCACTTTAAAATTATATTTTCCTAAGCAATGCAGTACGAAGAAATGATAGTAGGTGATATTCCTGTTTAGTCAGAAGTGACAGAGCCATTTGATTTCATGAGCTGTAAACAGGACATACAACATCAGTAAAAATAACAGTAACCAACTAGCAGACTCAGCAATAAAACTAGATTAACATAATGGAGAAAGAACATTGGAAGAACGTGTGGAGATTTTGACTTCAGTTACTCTGGTGTATATCAGGGAGTCAGCTGATGTAAGTTAGAAAAACAGACACACTTTGAAGCATCTGAGAAGAGAGTTTTGAGTCAAAGTTTTCATTACTGTGATCAAACAAGTAGAGATGATTTAGAGACTATGTTTCAGTTTAAAATGATAAAAAGAGTATTTTCCTGCCTAGAATATTGCAATTCTATTCTCTACTACAGTTTCTGTGTTGCTTTGTAATAAATCTTTACACGCTCCAAGACCTTCTGTCTTGTAGGGTGTTTCTCTTTAAGAAACTCCTAAATTTTTATGCTCTTCATTAACTATACTATGCATGCAAATTTTAGAAATTATTTGCTGCCCCAGACAGGTGGAAAATACCAGCAGCTCTATAATGTCACTGTTACCAGACTGTAAATTTTACTAGGTTTACCACTTATTCCCTCTAGGATCAGTTTGCTCATGTCCTCTGCTGACACAACTACCCAGGGGACGTAAACATAAGGCACTGCATTGAGCATATGATATGATTCAGATATGAAAGCAGTGAGGAGAAAAAATATTTCTGAACTTCTCTCTCTTTCAATTCAGTAAAAAAAAAAAAGAGGACCATGAAGGACTATATTTTGCATTATTAAATCAACCTAAAATTCAGGGTACAAATAATTGTGGGAGTTCTGTCTAACTTCCATGGCTCCATTCTGATTCAGGCAAAATGACAGTAAAGGACAAAAGAAGTGTAGCATACTGCAGAAGAAATACAAGAGAAAGGTGGAACCGATGGATCAAGATGACTTTGGTGGTGCATAATAGGGTTGTAACAGATATTTAAAGAGCGATTAGTCTAATTTTGAGTTTACCCTTTTTCAATAGGTACTGTAGGAGCTGTGGCAGTAACAGAGGGCTTCTTGTTAAACTCATTATTCTTACCCCACAGTAAGACAATAACAGAACTTAGTCCATTACTATGTTAAATTCATCATCTTTAACAGGAAACAATAGCAATTGTGAATTTTTCTGATGATCTAAGAGCTCAATGGATCATATCAATATAATACGAGCTGGTTGGAATCTAGTAACTATAAAGCCCCACTTTTGCTGTTTATTGCATACAAAATGACACCCAAATTCTAGGAAAATAAAAAAGGAAAAAAACAGGGGATTAGAGATCCTTGTGGCTCACTATATGGTAGACAGTATACCTGGAAGTCTCTTGCTTTTTGGTACATCACTGGCTCCTTTTAAAAAAAAGCATCTCCCATTAAACATGAAGAACAGAAGAAAAATATTAAGTTCCTCTCCCCATCTTCGTTCAATTCAAGCCCTAAACAAAAAGAAGAACGCTTGAATCATAGACGTCCTCTCTACACTTGTGAAATGAAGTATTGTTCCCCTGTGTGGAGAGAGAGCAATCCTTTGCTGCACAAAATTAACTACCTTATCATACTAGAGGTTTATGAGTCTGTCATAGGATTTTATAAATGCACACTCTCTGACTGCTGACCAACAGAAATCATAGATGAGGAAGCTCGGTTGGTGCTGAAAACATTCAGTTCTGAGAGGTGGCCAACAATTCAAGATTCCTATGCTCATCTGTATACGTGTGTGTGCATACACAGGTCTAATGAACAGATGAACAATTTAGAAGGTAAGTTAAGATTCTGAAAAGGTCTTCATGTCTCATTTGCAACTAAATTTTTCCCATAGTTTTGTCTATGCTTTCATGGTGCAGTATCTTTGCTATTCTATCTCACTATTGCTTAAGAAATTAACTTCCATATCCTGTATGTTGCATAGTGCAGTCTCCCTTCTTTGGCTTAATGATTACATAAGGCACCTGGACTAAAAGGCAATGACAGAATATGTTCTTGCTACCGGAGCATACAAAAAGAAAGCGATCTTGAGGAAATAGCAATGGGTGAAAAATTGATCATACTGGGCACGGGAAATGTAGAGATGACAGAGTGATCTAAGTTTAAGACTCATCAGTTTTCAAAATTAACTCTTTCTCTGAGAAATAAGTGATATTAGCAACCACTGGACAGTTCCCACTCATGGAGTGGTCTGAAATTTCCTTATCTGCAGACTAAATGAGAAACCTTTTGCTAATATTTTCTGCGGCAATAGCACTTTGCTAAGGCCGCTATGTAGTCAAAACAGCAGCTGCTCACGGATAGCCTGAAATGGGTCTGAACTAGTGAAGTAAGTTAACATTTTCAAAAGCATGTATGTATATGACCTGGCTTCTTAGCAAGGTCTTCAAATGTGTCTCAGAAAGGTGAGGTGCTTAAATATGCAGATACCCGGCTATATTTTTCTCTCCTTAGAAATGTCAGTGTACTTAACTTTTATTGATTTCAGAGACATTAATTTCAATGAGTGGACTAGCAAAACACTTTCAGAAAATCTGACGAAGCATCTACATGAAACTTAAAGCCCTCAAATGCCTTTGTAAATCTAACCCTTTTGTACTGAGAAATACTTAGAATCACAGTGAAGGGCAGTGGGATTTGGTCTCTGTATTACCTGTGACTTAGACAAGTAGGTGTTTTTGAAAATTCTCAGACTGGAAATGAGTTTGTCATTTTATACTCTCCTGTGATTTTTTTTCTTCAGTCTATTGACATAAACAAAATATACAGGTATGTGGTTTACAGTAGGATAGTGATGAAGCAGGACTACACACTGCAGGAAAATGGTAAGTAAGAAATGAAGGTTGTGATTGATATTCATCCTGGCTAAATCTGAATAGAGAATGGGACAGTGAAGGTGAATGTACTTGAAAAGAGATATAAAAATTGAACTAGCAACAAAGACTAAGCTTTTTTGTTGTTTTGTTTTGTTTTGCTTTGTTGAGATTTTCTTTTTTAAGGAATGCATTTTTTATGAGATATGAAATCCCCAGTAGTGCTGAGAAATGATTGGTTGTTATTCCTGTTGGGTACTAATGAACTAGCACCATGAGATCTTTAATACAAATTGGGGAAAAAATGTGCTTTTCCAACTGCTGCAATTCATTGAATCAATTAAGGACTGATTTCATGAGTCTCAAACCTCCTAATACACAGATGACTCTGGGGAGGAGCAGGAACTCCAGTCACTCAAGACCATCTTAACAAAGCAACAAGGGATCACAGTCTTCACGGTCCAGAAGGATCCAAGAAAACAAGGAGTCTGCTGCCATTCATCTGTGTATGAATGAACTTATTTTTACAGTTTGCAGCTGAAACAATTTTTCTTTTTGTTCTCCTTACTGGTTCTGAATTATGACTATACCGAATGAGAATTTCCTTCCATTAAATCCAATGCATTCTTCTTACACAGAATATATTATTAATTGTTCTGGTGTGTCTTATAGAGAATGCTTTCTCATAGCTATCATTTATATAATTTTGCCATGTGAATATCAAATCAATTTTGTTACCAACATAAGACTGAAGTAGAGATGGTGTGTATAAACCTCTTCCTGTTAGTTTTATTTGGATTGGTAAGGACATTTTCTCCTTCTCATATTGAGAATAAACTTCATGTTCAAATGAAAAGTTTAAGCTTATCTTCAGAACTGATTTCTGGTTCTGTAATCTTTCCTTAAGTTACGTCTTCGTAATTGATATATTCAAGTGTATCTGAAAAGTATTTACAAATTCAAGAATTTAGATTGGTAATCAGCTAATTTGGTACATATTAATACCTGGGAGGCACACACACCCAGGGAAGGTAAGAAAATATTTGCTTTAGAAAACCTTATAGGTATTGCAGAGAATGATTACATGTGCTTCCTTGTAGCCCTGCACACCTCTGTATGTTCCTGTAATGATACAACTCTTTACAGAGCTGGTCTCTCCTTTTGTGCTTAACAATAACTGCCAATAGAAGCAGAGCATCATCCATCTCCCATGTACAGTCCTTTGACATCCAAATTTGGATGGAGAATCATCTACACTTTGAAAAAGTCCACCACAGGATCTACAAAATTTAAATTTGATTAGAACTACAAATCCTTTAATCTCCAATGATATGTTCAAGAGAGAGTGCTTCTTGCCTAATTGTGTGATGGCTGTGGTACAACATCGTGCTCACATAATATTCATATATTTGATTTTTGTGAAAATATAAAATGTTCCATAGAAAGAGGGGTTAGAACAAGTTAAGCCTGCTTTCTACGTCTATTTCACTGCTATTGAACTATAATGTTGAATGAAAATCATGGAGTGAGTCCTAAGTGGACTGATTATGTCCTACCAGTTCCCTGTGCTCTTAATGGAGAGGTAGATAGATAACATATAAGGAGAATTCCTCATTTCAGACCTTAAAAACACTTAAACTTGCCACAGACTACATAAAATTTGAGAGCTTACTTGCCTAAATATCAACAGTGGGGACAGCACAATTCCAGAGCAGGAGCCAAAGGCTAGCTCAGACTACCCAGTACTGACTTGGGGCAATACATAGATCTGTGTTCTCATGCATACCAGAAACATTCCTATTGCTTATCAGTAGTGCTTATGATACTAGAGCTGTTATGCCAAATATGTGGAGACAATTTACACTAATGAAAAGTTTTTTAATATATTTGATTAAGCAGAAAAATTGTTTAATTTTAAGAAATGAATTCTAGATATGAATGTAGAAAACTAACTGTGATTTTTTAATCTGTCTGAACAATAACAATTTCTTCTAATATCTTAGCCCTCTGTTATTGCAGCTTTGTATGTTTGGTTTTCTTCGCTGCCAAGGATCTCTAAATTACTCAAATTAAATAAATAATAGTCAAAAAAATCCTTTTTTTTCCTATACTTAACCATCTGTGCAGCTTAGTTCAGTTATCTAGAAAGATTTAATGCACCCTTTTTAAAAGCCGAAATTCTTCAATATAATATATTACTTGATTATTGAATTTGTCCTTTGAAGCTATAGCAGTAATTGTCCCTGGAACTAAATCAAAATTAAATTGGGGCAAATAATCCAGCGGTTTACCTTATAATGTCAGGGTTTCTTACTCTAGACAGAAACTTCCGAAGTGTAAATTACTACATTTCCCACTCTAGCAAATTGTTTGCTGCAATAATGGTACAAATAATGACATAGTCAATCTACTGCATGGCTTTGAGCAACTGCTGGTATGACATTTATACTAAACCTCACCCAACTTTCCAAGCCAACTTACTCTCAAATGTCTATAACAATACGTGGAGCCGCTTGACTCTGTCATGGTGCATTTTGTCCCTTCACCACGGCCCTCCTCGCCCTGGCAAGGTGAGATGGACTTTGTCTCACACAGACGACCCGTAATGAAGTTACACCACAGCTGTACAACTCCACAGGCAGCTAAAGGAAAGAATGGGGTCTTACTGTATGTCTTTGGCTCAGTTACTGTAGCAACTGGAGAGCAAGTTGATGGTAATTTACTGCGGGCGGACATAAGCAGTAGGTTTCTGTCACTTGCACTTTCTCCCCTGACACCCAGAGAGCTGAAACTCCACCTAACAGCCAGCACCAGTAAAAGAAATAAACAGGTATATGGTATTTATTTTTCATATTTACTCGCAAGATACAGAGAAAAATACAGGATGCACTTACTCCCTGAAGTCCGAGACACTTTATGTCTCAGAAAAAAGCCAAGATGTAACAGAATAAAGAGTAAAGAAATATGCACTTCTGTTCCTGCTTATAATGGTGCTACTTCATTGGAGCTCTGGTCACTTTTTTTCAAGTACTATTCCTCAATAGAACCAGTAATTGTGACATCCCAAATGATAAAAAGAAGTTGTAATAAAAAGGTGGAGAACAGCAACAGATATATAGAACAGAATGCAAAAGCATATTCTATTGACTGCAAAAATTTTCAGCATGTTATTCATAGCTATTGAAATGCTCCCTTTCCATTTCACAGACACAGTAAAGGGAGAGTCATTAATACACATCTCGATAGAGTTATAAGGAGGCTATAAGAGATATAATATTGTTATGCAGATGGCCCTTGGTCTAGGGGGCTTGAATAAAGTACCATTGTGCATCTAATTAACTCTAAAATGACTGTGCCAATTGCTTTGCTGTGTTTGAAACCTTCTGTTCTCATATGTTTTGATGAGTTGTTTATTCAGAAAAAATACTTGGATGTTTTGCTGGCCTCAAAGCAGCACTCAGAAAGGTACTGAAGTTGGCAGAATTAGCTTACACCCACTTGTCAGGCTAACAGAATGCATTAACAAACTTTGGGAAGTGTTCCCTTAGACCAGCATTGATTGAAGGGTAAAGTCTATGACTGTAGCCTGTAAATATTCCCTGGCAGTAATTCAATAGAGTTGGAGCTCACTGTTCTGTAATGAACTGCAACTCTAACTTCCTGTTAAACTGAGCTAGCACCCAAGTTCTCTAAAGAAGTCTCTACAAAATGAGGTTACTATGATCCTTACTCAATTCTTTAAAAGATTAGTAGTAAATTAAATGCTGGCACACAACGTAAATTAGGACATCAAACGATACTGGAATAATAAACTTTAAACAGTGTACCAAATTATGTTCAGCTTGCAAAAGGCAAGATATGTAAATTAAGCCCAATGCACCAGGCAACCACTGAGCATATAACTGTGTGAAATGTAATAGGAGGTGCACATATTTATAGCCGTTTTGAAGTTACTTGACTGATTCCTGCACAGGTAGCCTCCAGGAGTACATAAAGGCAAATGTTGACATATGGTTTAGTCCTGCATTTGCAAACATATACTGCACAACCACATTAAAACAACAACAACAGCTCACATATGTTTATTTACTGATCAGGTGCTTGGGAGAAAACAATTTGTTTCTTGGATGCTACTTCACCTAGTTTAAAGGATGCTAAGATATGTCTTTGCTTTCTCTAGGGCTTCCCATAGCCTTTTTTGTGCTCCCTGCATATGCATAAAATATATGTACCTAAAGAAAGTGGGGAAGGAAGAAGAAGAATCTTCCCTTATTTGTACGATAAAAGTTCCAAAACCCATTCCCTCCCCAGGCAACCGTGCCCAGCAGTTTTAGGATGTGTATATGTAGTATGTGGGGTATATGAATTATGCGAAGTATAGGAAGCAGAGGCCACTGATGACTGGTGTTCCTCAGGGGCAAGTACTGGGATCAGGGCTGTTTAACATCATTGTTGGTGGCATGGACAGAGGGATTGAGTGCACCCTCAGCAAGTTTGTTGACAACACCAAGCTGTGTGGTGCAGTCAACATGCTGGAGAGAAGGGATGCCATGCAGAGGGACCTGGATTGGCTTGAGAGGTGGGCTTGTGTGAACCTCATGGAGTTCAACAAGGCCATGTGAATGTTCCTACATAAGGACCAGGGCAACCCCAAGCATAAATATGGGTTGGATGACGAATGGATTGAGGGCAGCCCTGAGGAGGACTTGGGGATGTTTGTGGACAAGAAGGTCAGCAAGACATATCAGTGTGCACTTGCAGCCCCAAAAGTCAACCATACATTAGGATGCATCAACAGAAGCATGGCCAGCATGTCAAGGAGTGTGATTCTGCCCCTCTACTCCACTCTCATGAGTTCCCTTCTGTGAGGGTAGTGAGACACTGTAACACATTGTCCACAAGATTTGTGGATACCCCATTCCTGGCCGTGTTCAAGGTCAGTTTGGGGCTTAGAGCAATACAGCTTAGTGGAAGTTGTCCCTGATCATGTCAGGGGGTCAGACTAGATGAGTTTCAGAGTGCTTTCCAAACCAATCCATTGTATGATTCTGTGATTTTGCAAAATTAATTTTAAAATGGACATATTAAAAAGAGCAGGAAAGCACACACAGTTCTTTCCTACTCCATTCCAGGTGAACACTTTTACCTTTGCACAGCAGACCAGTGCTACCTTCAGCATTCTTTTACCTCTGGCCTTCTGATTTGCATTCCTTACGAAACAGCATTCTGTTTTCAAAACAAAGGTTTTCAGATCAGTGATTTTACACTCATAGAATAATTAAGAGTCCCTAAAGTCTACCAGCTGCCCCTATGCCCTTGCTCATATCTGAACATATGTTTATATGTTCATATAACATATGTCACATGTTTATGTTTTAGTTCTGAACACTGTGCTGATCATAACATAGAATTGCCAGGAGAGATACTCTCCAGGGAGGTTTTTGTGGGGAGTTTGTTTTGTTTTGTGGCTTTNTTTTTTTTTCCCGGGGGTTTTGGGGGGGTTTTTTTGGGTTTTTTTTTGGTTTTTTTTTTTGTTTTTGTTTTTGTTTTTGTTTTTTTTGGTGGTTTTTGTTTGCGTTTTTTTGGTTTTTTTTTTTTTGTTGTTGTATTGCTTTTTTAGTGAGTTGTTTTTTTCTCTTTTTTGGTTGTTTTTTGGAGGGGGCTGGGGTTTTATTGTTGAAAAAAGGAGAAATTGAAAAATTGTCAAACAATAGCAAAACCACACTGTCTAAAATATCTAGACACTTAGAAGTGTTCAAAACCAAATACAGATTATAAAAAAATCAAAACATGGGGTACAAAATTTAAGTCTTCCTACTCGAGAAAGTTTAGCTGCCTCTGAATTAGTATTCAAGTTTATGCATTAAGAGCAATATCATTGGATTTTTTACTCAAATTGCCTTCAAAGAATAGGGTAGCTATTGCTATGAATAAAAAATGAAGAAAGAAGGGAATAAAGAGAAACATCTTAAATCCCTATTTGTTGGCAATATTTTATTACACTGCATAGAGTATTTATATAAAAAGGATTAAAAAATGTATTAAAACAGAAATGCCTTCTTAATAGCTATTGCTCTGTGAGCACTGCCCTGCATTAGTACAATCGATTTTCACATCATTTTCATGCTTCTGCAGTATGTCTTCCCTATTTTAAATGCACAGATTTGCTGTAAGAATAGGATATTTTTGCCATCCATAAGACAGCAGCCAGATTTATGGGAACTCTGAAATAGGTTTAAAAACTCCTAAAGTCTCTTTCCAGGGTGATCATTTTCCTCCTGGGTCCAAGACCTCTTTAGCTGTTCTAAGGCTTTGTCTCGAGTCTAGAAGAGAAGTGCACCATCATGCTGCCGAGCAGTGAGTCATCCATCACTCAGGGTATGCTCTGTGAGTACCGATTGCACAATATAATTTTCTCCGTGTATTGAGGATGCTTCACTTGTCAGAGGCCTTTGAAAGTAGTCAGCTTTCATCAATGGATCTTGACAACATGGAAAGAATGAGGCACCTGAAGGAAGCGTAGGGCATAGCACTGCAAAAGTGGTACCTGAAGACTGATTATTCTTTGTCCTTGACACCCTGCCAAGGGCTAGATGAACTGAACATTTGGGAAGTAATGGAGCCTACAAATCACCAGTTGCCTACAATCCCACTCAAGCCACAAGAGGATAGCATGCATGACTTCAATTCAGTTTTTATTACGTGTTGTAAGCTTTTGACTGTTCTGATATGTGTTGTCATTGATGTGTCAAGACTGGGCTCTGGCAGGGTGTCTGACCTGATTGAGATCAACAGTGCTCTGTTATGACTGAAAAAATAAAAAAGTGAAAGAGCAACACTGTGACCACAGTCATTATCTGAGCCACATAGAAACAAACCACGAAGGCTGGCTTAGGTGAGAAGAGAGGGTGTAAGAACGTACTGGCAAAATGTTCTGTGATGTACAAGCCATACAGTGGGATGTGTCCTTTGTTTTTGGAGAAGCCTTTGTCCTGATGTACTTCTTTTACATTACTTACCACCTCAATATTTTAGACTCAAAGAGAAATCATCAAAAGACTTGGCTAAGTATTGAAGATGTTGCACTGGTAGTTTTAAAATCTCTTATAATAAAAGGATCAGTGCACTGTGTCGTAGGACTAAACTTCTCTAACATTATCAGTGTTAGTGATCAGCTAAGTGAGAATCTGGTATGAATTAACTGTTCATGGTTTTTTTTCCCCTTCATTAAAAAAAAAACAAAACCAACATTTTGTCCTGTAAAAGCTATGGGAGATAACAATAACAGTGTTTTCATGGCCACTTGTTACTCTAAACAAAGAAAAAGAGGATCAATGAGGCCTTATTGACCCAAAGCACTCTTCAAATTTTAATTACAATTAATTAATCTTTAGGTATGGGATGCACACTCAAAAATGAAAAGATAAGACCCTACAGGATAATACCACTGTATCTTATGAGCAACATCTGAAAGCAGTACTGGTTAGGGGTCAAAGTTCTGCCAAGTCAAATGAAATATAACAGTGTAGCTAACATCTGAACCAAATGAGTGGGTGGAGAAGATGCCTGCGCATGGAGAGTCACAGAGCCATTTTAATGTAGACAGCTGAACCTCCTGCAGGACATAAACCAGCATGAATTTAAGAACTCATTTTCCTCTAAATATCTAAAGCCAAGCATATATTTTCTGGAACTACCAAAATATTCCAAAAATTATGTTTTTTTGTTTGTTTGTTCGCTTGTTTGTTTTTATAAGATAGTACATAGGTAAAACAATTTTAAAAGGTTCTATCACTAACATATACTACTACTATACTACCATTTAGAAGGAAAACTTCTGATATTTATCTCACTGGAATCTATAAATCTTTTCAACTACTTAAAATTGAACCAATATTTGTAGCTCTCTTTTTGAATACAGATAAGTAGCTCATTCTAATACATAGGAAGGAAAGCAATAATTTACAGATTAAATAAAACCCTTTAAAGTTGCAGACGCCTTTGATGCTGCCATAATACAATGCCCTCTGAAACAACTGAAGTGTCATGTGAAGTAGTTATTTATATTTCCATGGGCTAGAGGAGTTACAAAGTGCTGGGATTAAATTATTTCCTAACATTGGCTCTATCTTTTGATAAATAAAGTATGACAAACCTAAGTATATTTTACATTGTGGCACTATAGGCACACTCTCTCAGTGGCAAAAAATTCCAGCAGTGGTTGTCTAATAGACAGGAAAGAATTTCTTCATCTTATCTAGACATATCTCTCCCCAAACCATATTTTTGATATGGTGTAATACCCAATATTGTCTGAAACTACACAAGTGAATGAGCTAGTACTCACTTTGGATCAGTAAAATCTAAGAAAACAAACACTTGAGAACTTTTATGCAATATTTATCCTGGATTTCCTTAGTCTTATATTCCTAGTTCTGCCTTTTTGCCCTTTACAATTACATAACTCCACCTGCTTTGGTAATTACACTGCTTCTGTACTTGTACATAGGCAGTGTAACATATCTTCGCCACGGATAATTAGGGACACTAGATTAAATTAAAATTTTTAAAAATTGAAACAAAAAAATTACGTTGATTAGAAAAAAGACCATGTTATAATTTTTCCATTGATTTGTCATGGTCTCTTAAATTCTTCAAGCAATTAGAAATCCAAAACGTGGAAAAGTTTCAGGACTAAAACCAAAGTAACAGATTAAATCAGCATGTAAGCTTTCCCCCAAATGAGGTAGCAACAATAAAACCATCAGCTGTCTTAATAATACAAAATTAATATTAATAAGTTTAAATCTGACATGTCTGTACAAAAAAATGAAGAAATTTTTACCTCAGAGGAAGCAGGTCAGTGCATAGTGTGAGGTGAAATGTAACACAACCCACCCAATTTGTAATGAAGCATTTGAATTTATTTACAGTCACAGAATCATAGGGTGGTTGAGACTGATGGGGTGAACTGGAGCCGATTGCTCAGGACCATATCCAGTTCCTTTGTGAAGTCCAGAACCTCCAGATCTTTGAGCATGGGAGGACCACAGCCTCTCTGGGAACCCTGTTTTAATGCTTAGCCATCCTCCCAGTACAAAAGTATTTCCTTAAGTCTGAGTTGAATATCCAATAATTCTGTTTTTTCATTCTCATCCTGCCACTGAGAGTCTGTCTCTGACGTCTTTTCTCCCACAAATCTGGTATTTATGCAAAAGATATTTAAAAGGTGATTAGAGGTGATCCTGCAATAATAGCAGCCATGTCCCTTAGGCACGTGTGTGTACGTCTCACTGACAGCTATGGAGTTGTGTGTGTCCAGTATTCTTCAATGTTCTCGAATAGAATCCTCCTCCAAGCAAGGCAAAACCTTCTTGCTCCAGATTTTCCCACTAGTCAGATGGACATAGGATTGAGGAGAGAAAATTTACTAGTAAAGACCAGAGAGAAGAAGGGATGGACTACTTAGGATGTTTCCACATGATTTTTCACCAGGTCCTCTGTCTGCTTCAGCATCTCACATGTTCTCCAGTCTATTTTTGCTCTGCTCTATCTGTAGATATCTTGTTGCCATTCAAAGTACTCATCAGATTCAGTACAAGGTGGTTTTTGGCTTTCCTAATCACATTCCTGCAGTCTCAGACAGTGTATCT
>WBNO01027028.1:7552-40378 GCA_013400575.1 Peucedramus taeniatus | reverse complement strand
CTTTTTTTTTTTTTTTTTTTTTTTTTTTTTTTTTTTTTTTTGGAACTTGATGTCCCTCTGTGAAGTTCTCCTTCTACCTTTACTTTATTAACAGAGCTTCCAGCTCCTCACCTTCTATCAGGCATTTACCCCATCTTAAGCTTGTGGTCAAAAGCAATTCCCAAATCCTTTTTCCAGGAAAATATTATGCTGTTGATTCTGTATCAGTCTTGAGTTTGTACTTGCCCTTTTCAGCTTTTTCTTACTATTTCTCCCATTTGTCAAGGTAATTCTGAAATCTTGAATTCTAACCTTCAGTATCATTCTAGATTCTCTCAGCTTTGGGCTGTCATCCATCAACTAAGTAATTGATTAAATATTGGACTGAAACTGGGCCCAGGATGAAATATCAACCTCCATCCATTTTAACAGGGAACAACTGATAACTAGAAGAGGACTGTAGTTTTCAGTGGTTTTGCATATCTTAGAGGAATGTATTTGCAAAAATATACTAATGTGAAGCAGTGCAAAAACTAAGCCATAACCTCACATTTAAATGTAAATATCTAGCAGCAACAAAGCGATGAATTTCTGTGAAAACAACGGATTAGCTAAGTAGTGATTTTTAAGATTTCTTAATAGTATTCTAATTGTGTCTTAAAATAATTTATATAGTATTTGAGATATTAGATAAATAAGATTATGGAACTGTATTTTAATTTGCAATCTTCTAGAAAATAAAAAAATGTCAAAATACCAAAGATAAGCCCAACATTTGCTACTATAAAATTCTAAGGTCTAAATCTGTATAGTGTTTTGCAAAAGTCTAGAAAATAAAATTCTGTCTTGTGTTTTGTAATGGTGTTAAGGTGAAATGCCACAGAATGGAAAATGTAATAGCATGTCAGGTCACATTGTATCCTTCTCCTCATTATACAAAGAAGATAATGAAAGAGCAGAATTTAATAGAAGAGTAAAATTTTCCTGTGAAAGGATATGGCTGAAAAGTCAACTTGTACTATGTAATGTAATGGTAGCTTAAACAGTATTTTAATTTAGTTTAGTCCTTAGCTTGTAACTTCACAAGAGATTCAGTTGAAACAACAGATGCAGGAGGTTTAAAGTTAGGATTTATCTCATCTAACTTTAGCCATCTCAAAGTCAGTTGTCTAATCAGAGTGAATTATTTAGCTGCTCTCTGTTGTAAGCAGAAAGAGAGAAGAATCTTTGCTCCTTCCTAAAATACGCAGGATTAATCTAACTTTATTAGAGTTACTTATTTTTCTCAATTGACTAGTGATGTAATGTTTGTACTCTGTTTGAGACAATGCAGTGGATTAAATCTTGTATTATGCAAAGGGAGGGTATATTTTGGGAATAAGAATTAACTGTTTTCACTTTAAAAAATGAGAATCTACCTTGAGTAATAGAGGAAAAACTCCAGGTTTTAATATGAATTTTTTAGTAAAGCCTATGAATTTGATACAGTTAGCAGTGTTAAAAGGATGGGATTTTATTTTAACAGCTCTTGCCTTTTATCTCTCCTTAATAAATGAAATGACCCTTCAGGGTGTGTCTTCAGGACTGTGTCTTTCACGGAGATACCTCAAAAGACATATTTATTCTAAAGAATTTACCATCTCACCTATAATGAAACAATAAAGTATTTCTGGCCATACCCTTAAATCAGTAGTATACAGCTAAAATACTAGAGAGGCAGAGGACTGAGTTACCTCCATGTTTACATCTTCTGTTATGTAAGTTCTTTGGAACTTTCTTTTCTGCATCAATTATGTTATCTATAAATAACAATAATTATGCCATTTACAAATGCAGTTGCATTTCAAAGCAACCCTTATCTTGACCAGGCTTAATCTAACAGGAAGAAAAAAAATTGTGAGAGGAAAATGTGTAAGAATAGTAATACCTAAATTTATACCCCTGTCTTGATAAATATCACTACACTTGGAGAACTCAGCCATTATGTAATATGGCATATGAAATATAATTAGGCAATAGTCCTTGCAAATACCCTTGAAATCTTCTCTAGTCCCTTCTGGAAAGTTAGATGGCAGCTTGACATTTAGTTCAAGTATTTACCTGTGGCACCTTAGAAAGTCTTGAGGAAAAAATTATACTTAATAGGTAGCTCCTGGTAAAAGTGACTGAATTGCAGTGCATTGCTGCTGATAATATGGATCTATTTACCCAGTACTTGGTTAGGAGGAGAAAGGGGGAGGAGGATTTGTCTGGGAGGACTGTCTTCCTGAAACAAAGCTGCTGAGATGGAGAGAATTCAAAAGGTCACTAAGGCATCAGGGGAAGTAATTGTAAGAGAGAAAACCAAACTAAACAAAGAAAAAGCCACTGCAAGTAAGCCCAGATTTGCCAGATGTTTATTTAAAAACCAGAAAAAAAAATATATATCCAAAAGAAAAGTTTCTAGCTGAGACTTGTGGCATATTTCTTTTTTTAAAGTGAAAGATTATTAAGAAAGCTTTGTGTAAGACTTGTTGACTAATAACTGCAAGGTTTTTATATTGCATGTGGACCAACCAACAGAATAGAATGAGATACAGACTTCATCAGTGTGCTGAATTATACTGCTGTTTTCTATATAGTACAGCTGAGACTGAAAAATAAGGGATATAAGTCATGGCTGAGGTGGGGAAAAAATTGAAATGCTTTTAATCTTTCCTGACTTTATTATTTTAGTCTGGTTTCTAGCCCCTCTCTGCTCAAAGTCCTAATTTACCTTGTTATAATTCTAAAGTTCTCTCTTTTTCTCAGCTTGTAATTCAGCATCACCCTTTCTTCTACTCTTTTCCTGATTTCTGCCAGTACCTTGCCTCCCATCTCTCTCTCCCACCACTGACCATGTTCTTTTTTTCTCTGTGTTACCTGCAAGCCCTAGTTTGTTTTATCTCTGTTTGACTGTCTCCTTTCAGTGGGCTCTGTTTCTGGATCATGCTTGTCAGTTCCTAGTTCCTGCTTTGGCCACTTACCCCTTCTCACACCTTCTCCCCTTCCTCTATGGCATAGAAAATCCCCCATGTGTCCCAGCTGAAATGAAACATGCCTGCTTTACAATTTTAATTGTAAAGTCCTTATTCCACAAGACACTGGGATGTTGTGGAGCGGGGTGCTTGTCTGAGTTTTGGAAGTGGATTTGGTAGTGAATTTGGAAGAGGAGCAACATGGATGTTGCTAAGGGTAGTGTTTGTCTGTTTACCTGGTCATACTGCCTCAGTGTGTGTGTGTCTGAGGGCTACACTGTCAGCACTGCTGCTGCTTGAACCTGCAAACAGCAACAGCAGCAGCCACCTGTATGAGAGTGGGATGGAGAGACTCCCAAGTTCCCCAAGTGCACCCAGCTGGGTATCTGTACCCAGGAAAGAAGAATTCAGAAGTCTGTTGCATTGGGCTGCTCCAGTAACATGCTTTCCAAAAACTTCTTTGCTAAAAGCTCACCCCTTCTAGGACATTATAGTAGGGGGAAAAACCCCCTCTAATAATTTTTAGGCTTGTCAAAACCCCAGAGTGACATAATTCCCTTTAAACAGTTTATATTAAAAAAAGTTATAAGCAGTGAAGGGGAGGGAGTATAGCAGCCCTTTTTTTCCTGCTTATAATATCATTAATTGTCTCAGAATCCAAAATGCATTAATTGTCCTTCTGATTCAACAGAGACTCTTACACTCTTTTATACTTATGGTAACACAGCTTTATGATGCCAAGTGAATGATGATTTGAAGAATTCAGACTCAAAGGGTCACAGTGAAAAAAGACCTCAGATAACTTCAATAGGCAATTCTTAGTACTTGAGAAGCAAGTGAACCATCTGATGAAGGTTTTTATTTTTATGAAGCCTGTAACTGTAGATTTCCAGAACATGAAATCAATGTTTCTGCTAAGTAAAGGGATTTTTAATTACTGTTTTTTTATGTTGACAAGGCAAATTATTTCTGAGGAAAAAAAGCCAGATTAATTCTATTTCTGGAGGGAATAATGAGTTGATATGTGGAGGCTTTTGTCTGATGTTCCTTGTCTTTTTTATCAAGTGTATGGAAGGTAGATTGATAATTTGATCCCATCAAAAAGCAGAAAAAACAAGTGACATTGCCCCATCCAGTGAATGAAACAAGTAGATAGGGAGATGAGACAGGTGAGAGAGGAAATATGAAAAGTCTTTTACAGGATTATGGCCGTTGGAATTTTAAATCAGTTTTGTACAATAAGCCTAAGGCTGACTTTCAGGTCGAGGAGCTGTGCCATGTGTACAGTGCTGTGAAGCAGGTCACTTCCACACAGTTTTACTGCTTGCACTACTTTTATGTTGAATGAATAACCTCCCTCTCACCGTAAACTTTTGAGGATAAATTGCACAGATAAGACTTGCTTAATTTCTTTCAAATGAGAGGTGTTGCCTTCTAATCTTCTCTGCTAGCAAAGAAATATCAGGAAATCTGACCCTCTTTTGGATTCCGCACTTTGCCTACCTGCTGGGCCCTACTGTTGACAAGCTTGCTGAAATTACATTTTCTTCGATTGGGAAAGTAATGTGTTGCTTATATCAGGGCTGTGACTGAAGCCCAGCACATCAGAGAAGCATGGGAGTGCTGTGAAGTAATCATAGATAAAAACAGGACATATTTGTAAACAGGTTGTGTGAGCCTGTTGGTTTTCTTTCACCTGTGGAGAGAGAATGAATGCCTTATAAATAAAGCCAAAGGGGAAGATGTTAAACATCCTGCATTTGCTTCACAAATATATGCATCTAAAAATGAATTTGCATTTTTTGTGTTTAGCTCTATATTATTACATCAAGATCACTTTCTGCAGTACCCTGTAAGACAAATGAAGTGTACCACCAAAAATGAAGGTAGTTTCTAAAACAAAATATATTTTTCCAACAGTAAGGTTCATAGTGATTGTTCAGCATATATATGTGTATATGAGCCGGATAAATGCTGTTTGTTTCAAGTGAAATAAAAAATCATTGTGTCCCCTCACCCGCATCTTCCATTCCCAGTCTGCACATCTTATATCCTCAGGAAAGCAAGACTCATATCTGAGAGACAGAGACCTCCCCAAACTGCTTTCTGCCCCTTCATGCATGGTGTGTGAGGGCCCTGCTCCAGAACACCCAGCGGGAGACCCAAAACTCAGTTCTTTGTATGTTTCCTGCATGGTTCATGAGTTGGTGGGAAATGATAAATACAGACCATATCATTCTGTTGTGTGGTTCAGCTCCCAGCAAGTGGATGTAGGTGAAATATTGGCACAATTCCATTATTTGACTGGAATTCATCATATGTCTGAGATTGCAGAAATTTCCAGGGCCTTCTGTGTCTTCTGTTTGTTCTTCCTCTCTCCTGTCCCCCTCCTCTCTACACACCTTCATATTTCCTGAGAAATATGGAATTCCATGGAATGGAATTCACAACTTCATAATCCTTCTTGCAGGGCTGTTTTTACTTATAGTCACAAAAGGCAAAAGAGAAGATTTCACCTTAGTGTTTACAAATGTAGGGGCCAAGGATACTGGCTGCAGCAGCTGCATTTTCCAGTATTTTCCTTATCATGTCTTTGGGAGAGCTTCTCTCTGGTCAGTTTAAAAAGTTTTGGTCTTCCTTTATTCACATGAGCCTCCCACTGTTTTCTCATGTGAAGTTCTTGCAGCTGTCATCTAGGGATAAGGAAGGAAGACAAAACTCTCCCTAAAACAATTTTTAAAGTATTTCTATAATAAACTTTGCATAATCATTTTGAATCCTAAAGGGAAATTGGTTTTGGCTATTCCTTTTAGTAATGTATAAAAATTGCCATTGTAGCAGAGAGTTCATCTTCACAAAATAAATGATCATAATGGCTTCTTTATAAATTCTTATTGCATTGTATTACAGGAGAACCTCTTCTGAGATAACGTTACATGAAAAAACCTTTTGTGATTTTAGTTTTAGAGATTTAAGTGTCAGCCTTCAAGAAAAGTGTTTTTTTTAAAAGCTGAGAAAGGTAACAGACCCTTCCATCAAGTGACCTCAAATGGAATTCTTTCCAGAAAGGAAAAAAAGTATATCTTAAATTTTAAAATAAAAGAAATTGAATTGATTCTATTTTAAAAAGTTTAGGGTTTTTTTTGTTTTCAAGTTATCAAATAAATTTATATATTATTTTCTACCATCCAAGCTCACAGCTTGTTTGCAATTATCAGTTATACCTGCATACTGATGAAGGGGAAAGTAAACACTTCTTTCCTAAAATTATTATCTTGAAACAAGTGGATTTCCACAAAAAAGAAGAAGTTTAGTGAGTGTTAAAAGGCATTGGCTGCACTCAGATATTCCAAATTAGGCCAAACCTAACCATTTACAGTGTCCTCTGACCCACAAGTAAAAATTCACTATTAAATGTACCATGCTTCTGGGTTAATGCTTATGTCATGGTCCTTAGAGGGCTGTAAATGGATGAGTTTTCAAACTAGAAATTCGAACTGGAATTGAGACTGGGTTTGCTTCTCAGGAGGCATGCTTCTTTTAGCAGGGAATAGACAAGCAACAACCACTTGGTCAATGGCTACGTAAATCTATAGGGCCAGTTTTCCAGCCTTGTCCTTTCTCATTTACACATGACATAGGAGGAAAGGTATTTTAGTAAATCAATAGGCAAGCCCACCTCCTTGCAACACCGTGCCTCATAAAACTTGTCAGTGTTAAATACCATGTTTGAAAATGAACTAAAAGCTTCATAAATGAAATCTTCTTGACATCCACACATGCATTTGCTGTGATAACCAGTGATGGTGGCAAGGAGCTTGAGACACCTTTTGCGGTGGCTCTGTCTGCCTGGCTGCGAGTCTGTCACAGCGCATGAGCCGCTGAGAGCAGGAAGCTGAGGGGATGCTGCATGCAATCTGTGTCTCCAGAAATCAGTTATGGGACTCAGGACAGGAGTCTGTGTAAACTCAAATAATGAAAGTGAGAGGTATTGGGACAGCTAAGACACTAATTCACAAAAAAAATCTTCATCATCATTTAGGGTGTGTTCTGCAGTAATTGCAACAAACTTTGCAACCTGCTTTCATCCTCTCTCTCCTTTCTTCAAAATCATGCAGAAATTTTTGAAATCTCTCTAATTTTCAGAGAAGAACTGTTCCTAGTCTGATTCTGTTTACGGCATTGTGCTGTGAAGTGCAAAATGCACATTTGTTTGGATACTTTTTCCTCTTAGTCTCAGATCTTAACACATAGTTTGCTCACTATGTATACCTATATACAAGAGAAAGCAAAAGAAAGGCCTTGATGTCTTACAGTCACAGGAAATGCTTCTTCCTGAAAGAACTTCTCTCATTCCCACAACTAGGGAAAAACCCATGGTAATTCAGAACCAATTTGTATTTCACTGGTTAGTTTGATTGACGTAATGATTGACAATGTGAAATTAGCAGATCCATGAAGATATTTGTAGATGTCAAAAAGGTCTGTGCATGATGCATCTTCTCTCTCTCTGGATATCCAGGATAAATAGCAAAGATGACACCTCAAAACCTCTCGTAATATGCCATAATAGTATTATCAACAAAAGATCTAGTGACTGCCTTTCTTGAATGCAGACAGTGCAGACACATAGTTTTATGGACTTCCTCAACATTCAGTGGGGACTGTAAACATCCCAATAGAGTATTCAGATGACCTACCGGACACAGCTACCTCAGGGGGCGATGAATTCCCACACCTCACTGCCATTTGGAGCAGCTTAGATAACAGACTGGAAATTTGATTTTTCAATGCTTGCAGTTAGGTGGCATGAATCCTATCCAAAGCAAATACTGTAGTCCTGATGAACTCAAGGAGAATGCTTACACCAGCATTTCCCTGTTAATTCTTCCTTCACTTGCAGAATCAGACCTTGCTTGATGAAAGAGCATGTTGAAGTGTACTCAGAATTTGAGGCCCCGTATGAAGATGAGAAAGCCTTTTCTTTGGCATTATGTCTGTAACTGCATTTCATGGCAGTTAGTCTTAATTTTGCATTCCTATATCAGTTTATGGTCATAATAAGATATTGACACATTTAATGGCAGCTGTTTAAAATTTCATAAATATCACAAATGCCAACCATTCTTAAAAAAAAACATAATCAAAAGACATATAATATAAAAGATATATAATAAAAAAAGATTAGTAATGTTTTTTAAAAAAACAAATTGTTTTTAAAACAATTAAACAAATTAAAATTTGTTTTTAAAAAAAACAAAATTAAAGCAGTTCTTTAACCTCTAAATCGTATCTGTCAGGGCCTGCAGTATATTGCTTTAGAAAATACACGAGTTAAATAAGAAAAAAAGTAGAAAAAATTTTAATGGAAAAAAAAGATCCACAAATTGTAAAATTACAAGATATATGAGAAGGCCTAATATCTTTTCCCAGGATTAAAAAAAATTGTCCAAGTCCTATAAAACCTTTATGTCCTTTTCAGTAATAAAAAAATCCCTAGATTTTCAAAATTATTTTCCCACTGAAAATTAGTCAATCACATGATGAAAATATAATACTCATGTATAGTGTTTAGTGAGAATAGGCTAGTCTCACTTATGATTATGTACAGAAATATCTTGTCAATATCATCTCTGTATGTACATAACCAGAGTTATTAAGATAGCGGATTACAAGAATACAGAGAATCAATTTATTTATTTATTTTCCCCCTTAGGAATCCAGATGGATGATGGCTTCCTGTGCAGAATCATTTTATCCTGCACTCCAGGATAAATCCTGTCTTTCTCTATCACATAAACTAGAAGATGAAGTGATCTGCAACAGAATCTGTAACTGTACTATTGATGTATCCATGCAGAGGACAATCTTAATGATTGCAGGTTTCCTTCAAGAACATGTATGGATCATTTACTTTTACAGGTCTTTCACTTGTTAGAAGCTTGCAGTCATCATTACAGATGTGCTTGTAAGCAGAAGTTATCCCAGTTAACACATTAGCTCCCATGGAAGTACTGACCATTCAATGCAAATGGATTTGTGCTGTCAGCCAAACCTGGGGAGGAGCCCCAATGATTTAGATAGGATCAAATATGTGCTAGCTTTTAAATATATTTATATAGAGAACAATTATCCAAGAAGACTGGCTAAAGAAACAATGAACTTCCTTGAAAGGAAAAGGTTAATTTCTTACTTGTTTGGAAAGGTTTTTTTCCTTTCCAAATCTCTTTTTAAAAAGCATATCAGATATAGGGAAGATCATTATTGATATTTTGATAGAAGAAAATAGGCAATATATTGTCACATTTTTCCTGAAGTAACTCGTATGTGGCTTAGCATTTACTGAAGAAATTATTTCAGTCTATTTGACCATAGCAGAGTGAAGCCCTGAATACTCATACTCCAGGTAAACATCACAAGTTTCTTGATTTAGCCATTAGTGTAGCCCCTATCTATCCATTTCTAAGTAACTGCATATGGGTGAGCAGGATATGGGGACACTGGGTGTGGGTACCAGGAGAAGAGTGAAAAAAGGCAGAGCTTATTCACTTAAAAACAGAGTTGAAACCATGAATTTTTAAAGAAATTCAAATATCTAATTCTATCTTCCAGACTTTAGTGGAGTTCAAGAACATTTACTGCATGTAAAGCAATACATTGGATGTAGTCCTGAATTGTCTTATGTTACAGAGCCAGGGGCAATAAGATACAATAGGAAATTCTCAATGTACTAATCTACAAACCAAATGAACTTATCAAAATAAAGAAATAAATGAAATGGAAGCTTCAACTCTTTTAATCTTTTAATCAAAGGCTTAGTGGCAGAATGTTATAATGACGACCCCACATTAACAAGTCTTCATTACTTGAATGCTAAATTAGTGTTACTATGAAGTTTCATAAATTCTTTAAACTAGCCTTGTCAAAATAAATGAACAAAGTATGTTCTGTGGTACTCTAGCACGTTTTTATTTTTTTTTTTTTTTCTTTTCTATTTTCTTCATATTTTGCCTGCTTGTTGTGCTTGCTAGTTCACAGAACTGTTGGATCACATTGGAGACCTGCTTCAATGCCTGTCAGTGCTAGTCGGAGCCTTACTAAGCTTGGTGGGAGTCTGAGTGGGCACTGAGTGTCCCAGTATCAATGGAAATAAATAATGTTCTATTGTTACAGCCAATTAGCCTGCAAGCATTGCAGAGCAGGTCCTGTCTTTGACGGTGTGATTGTACAGCACTTAACACAATGGGGCATCCATTCTGATTGGATTATTTCCATTAGCAGCACAGTTCTCTAGTGAATGTAACTATTGTAAATCTCTGCCATGTGCTCAGGGTATTTTTTTTAATTACCTACTTTTAGAAAGTTCTAATCTGTGCAAGACATTGGATAAATAAAGTATGCACTAAAAATCTGTCAGGTAGCTGTTATCAAGAATTGTGGCAATACTTTGAGATCATTTTATTAACATTCAAATGATAAGAGCAGGAAAAAAAATTGAAGTGGTAATTTAATATATTTCTTTAGGGTATACACACATTCATGCATATATATGTATATATATAGATATATATGTGTATTTCTACTTATGTATACTTATGTAAAAACTTTAGTCCAGACTCTAATCTGCTAGTTCAAACAGGTCTCTCACCTGGCTGGGAGCTCCATCAGAAATGTCATTTTGTATAAAAGTGACACAGCAGACACTCCAAAGCTAGCAAGGAGGAGAGAGGAAAATATTGCATGGCTCAAGGAGTATGGCAATGAATATCTGATATCACAGAGAATTCCTATGACAGCCTTTCTTTTAAGGTATTGTA
The DNA here is from genome assembly GCA_013400575.1 of Peucedramus taeniatus. Taxonomy (NCBI): domain Eukaryota; kingdom Metazoa; phylum Chordata; class Aves; order Passeriformes; family Fringillidae; genus Peucedramus; species Peucedramus taeniatus. The sequence continues at coordinate 29,586 of WBNO01027028.1, read as the reverse complement.
ATTCTACTCCCCTCAACATGTGGTTCTGCCCAACAGCCATACTATTGAAACAGTATAAGTATTTTATTACAAAAGGCATATGTGAAAAAACTCAGCAATGATCATTGCTGCAGTATACACCGTACCCTTCAATTTTGATGGCATTCTCATATAAAACATAGAAACATAGTATTTGAACTTGATCTGCTAGAAGGCAAAATCAGATTTTATTCCTAAACACTATAAAGAAAAAAAAAGATTATGTATATTTCTAAAAAATAGCATCAGAAAATATTTTAGTGAAGAAAATTAAGTGTTCCACGTCTATCTGCATAATCAGCATTTCAGAAAGGTACAGTACACTCTTACTGACTTCATTCAGTATAGAAATTTCACTAAATAATTATGTGCCGAGTGTGAGTACTGGGGAAAGGGCAATTTCCTTAAATTATAATGGCTCTGTTTCCTTTGGTTGGATAAATTCCTATTAGAGTGTATATGCGTGTGTAGGAGAGAAGCTACTGCTATTTCTCAGCTCTTCATTAATCCTAGTTTCAAAGTCTCAGAAAAGCCTATTTGCCTTTTTTTTTTCCTTTTTGTCATCAGTGATACAGCAAATACTGCTGGCCAAAACATCACTGTTCTTCACTGTCAACAGCCTACTGACGAGAAAGGAAAATGTTCCCCCTTCCACAGAGTTAAATGCTGAGCCATCTCACTGTCACTTTGACACCTTCACAGTGCATACGCCTAACCTCTCACCTGACTATGCTCTTTAATAGCAGATTAAATCAAAGCCCTCTTTCATGGGGGCAGTAGGACTCTGCAGTCACAGAGTGGTAGACTCAAAAGCAATTTTCTCTGCACAGGAAAATGAATTTGTGGGAAGTCCCTTCATTTGTCCAAGCCCTTGGAAAATAGAATTGCAGCAATACATTTCATGCTTTTTATTTGTGTGGCACAGCGAAGGGACAGTTGCTTCCCAAAAGCGCTGTTTCAATCTGTTTGCTTGGAGGCTCAGCCCTGCATTGCTACCTGCCTGGAAATCTCATCCCAGACAGTAAGAACACAAGATTTCTTTCTCATGAAAGTTTATATTCTGCAGAAATTGATAAATATCCCAGAGAAGACTGGCATGGTGTAATGCCACATTTTGGCTCAGTTTGAACCCTTATAGCAAATAAATATGAAAAGTCATACCAGATGTCTGCTCAAAATCCAGGGGCTCTGTTGTGAGTCTTATGTAAGGTTCAGCACTCCTTGTTCTCACAGTTGACTGTGAAGTGGGTCTGGCTCCCAGCCAGGTCTCTCACACAATGATTAACCTGAGAATACACGGCACCATCTGGTACTGTCTCAGGTAGGAAAGATATAAATGACTGAGTAGTTACACTTTTCCCTCTGTAAGCAGAGTAATATTTGAGAGATGGCACCTTTACTTTACTCCCCAGCAGAACTGCTGTGAAATATTTCATGTACAGAGATAAAACCTACCCTCGGTACTAAAACTCCTCCCCAATTTTTTTCTGGAAGTCTTTGCTTCTTGCTTTGGTTTATATATTTTTTCTGTCTCCATCTGTCTCTCTTCTCCCATTCCACCCTTCCTCCCTCTCATCTTGTCTCTCTTTCCATTCTTTCATTCTTTTCTTCTTTTGCTTTCTCTTGAAGTTTTTCTCAATCTTCCCTGAATGTTTATCTTGTGTTTGGGAGCTTGATTATCAGCTATAGACCTAGATCTGCCCTCTTTTCTGCTTTCTAGCTGGAGAAGTATTTCTGTGGAAGCTTTTGGTAAGTCAGCAGGTGAAGTGAGTAATCAGCTCAGAAAGAGTCATGACTCTTGGGGCTGACATGGTAGAAGCACCCCCATTTCCTAACAGAAAACAGAAAATAAATGTTCACTCAAAACAGCAATGTTAAGGGGGGGGAAATGTAAACAAAAAAAATCACAAGTTTCCGTCTTTTCCTTATCTCTCTTTCTGCCTTGGGTGTTCATATTTTTCAATGGTTTAAGAATAGTAGGACGGGATCCTTTGCTGTCCTATGTTTTAAAACACAAAAGTCGACCCTCTCATCCTGCTCTGTGTTTCTGATGAATCTCTTCTAAAATTCTGATAAATCTCTTTAACATCAAAAAGTGTGAAATATAAGTGCCACAAAATATGAAATAGCCAAGAACTTGAGATTTCCTAGATTCCACAGGCCTGGCTTTCTGTAATGCCTCCTCTGATGCTTAAGCTGTTTCTCGAGCCATCAGTAGCTAAGAAGAGTCTCCCTACAGAGGTGGAGCTGATTCAGACTCTAAAATAGTTCTCATGACTTTTTTTTCCCCGTGCCTGAGTGTTTCACAAGCACAACACCTGAAATAAAAGCAAACTTATCAGTTTCACAGACCTTGAGCCTACAGTTATAATCCTTCATGAGAGCCAAAACCCATGAGAATGAAACTAAAACGAGGACACAGGATACTATAATGGGAAAGTTGTGGCAGAAAACAATATCCCAAGAATGTGTTTAAGACACAAAACTGGCTGAGACGTAGCCTGGGAACTTTATACTATTAAATATTTATGAAGGACTGATTCTTTCTCTGCAATTTTGCCAAAAGTACCATATTTTTCATAACTATTCCTACATACCCTGTTTTTGCTAATATAATTTATTTATTATTAAAGCACTTGCATCTTAGAAAAACCAACAGCTTAGGCTGTAAGCTTATTCTGGGTGTTGTAAATTAGTAACTGTTGGGCAGGTATGGTTAGGACTCTGCTCTGGCTCCACAATCAACTGGTAAGATACTTTGACCTCTGCTCCTAGAGGTTCCTAAAGCCAGGAGGTAACTTTGAGAGCGCTGTTGAACAATGAAGGTAGCTAAAGACACCTAAACAGCAAGGTAACACATCAAAGTTGGTTGTGAAGCTGGACCCTGAATAGGCATGCCTAACAGACATACCACATAGCTCCATACCACAGCAGGGTAGATGGAACAGTTCCCAGCTTCCCAACAAAAAGCCTATCTGTTCACATCAAGAAAACACTTAAACTTTTAAAACTATTGTATTACAAGCTAAAATTCCTCAGAAAGAGATTTTAACACTGGATAGGATTCAGCATTGTGGACCACAAAGCAAGTGTTGTGCCTGTACCTGGATGCTGACATCAAGAAATTGAGGAAAAGTTTACAGAGGTGTAAGGGATTCTCACTATATTTAATGGACTGGAATTAAGAAAAGTCAGATGTAGGCTGAAGAGCAACAAAACCTTTCTCATCTTGATATGTCTGATAATATAGAAAAGACTCCAAAAGGAAGTTGTAAAAGAATAATCAGTGCTAAAAGCCAGAATATAATGATGAATTCTTCATTGGCAGCAACGTGAACTAGGCAGCCCAACAGGGCTTTTCTATCTTTGGCTTCCATTATTCTATGGTAAAATTAGAAGGCAAATAAGCAGAATTGTTCAAGACAGCCTTATCTTTTATTGCCAGTAGGAGAATGCTTACCCAAGCTAATCATGCTGCAATATAGCTTCAACACTTTATATTGGATATTATTATAGGTACATATCACTATAACATAGTACTTTCATTTTGAGCCCATCATGGTGCTGTAGGAGTTTTCTAGCAAAACACGTTAAATTTAAAGGGGGAAATGAGTAGGAAGTATAGTACTCAATTATTTCTACTGTGGCTTCGATTTTAGGGGTTTTATTGTTAGACTTGGTTTTAGTTACTAGTTCACAACAGCAGCTGGGATATACTCTGTGTGTGTCATTTTAGTTTGAGGGTCTCCAGAGATTTTAAATGCAGTCAGCCTTTCCTATAGTGTGGTATTTATTTTGCTTGCCTTCTTCTCTGTAGTTTTTAATTTCATTGAAATGAATTGCTGTTTAGATCAATGACTTGCAAATGTCAGTATACTGATGGGATGCTGGGAATGAAAAAAATTTTCAGTAAGATTTCATGAGTTGTGGGGACACTGATTACCTACAAAATGTGTCATTACTAAATCTCAAGCAACTTCATTTGATGTGGTAAAATAGAAACTTTAAAATTTTTGAACACAATACTCAAAATTGGGTCCAGATTACACAGGACCTTGCCTTAATGCTCCTTAAATTGTCCATCATGTTCCTTGGAGCAAATGAATGCCTTCATGGAGTAGAAGATGTATTGTTTTCTTGACTGCTGCTTATTTGGAAAATAAATTTATTTGAAATGACAGAAATTATTTATGTAAATTGGAACTCCTTGTTCATCAAGGAATTCATCCACCCTCTGAATCCAGATCCAGCCAGCAATTAAACACATATTTCTGTAGGAATTAAAAATAATTTAGAGCCTAGATATACCCCTTAAAAATAATATAATACATGTATAAGGCTGGCCAAAATCCAAGGCTAGCAGATTGAGGGGAAGAGCATTGAGGTGCTTAAAAAATATGAGCTCAAAGTTGCAGTTATTAATCTTCCACATGCCCACATCCGCTTCAAATTTCTCAAGTAAGGAATAGCCAAAGAAAAGCCTATTCATTTCTTTGGGTCTCAGAGGATGTGATTTCCATCTGAGAAGAGTTTTGGTCTTTCAGTGTTCCATTAAGAAAGCTTACCATGAAAGCCCTGTCCTAAAGGATGCTATAGATATGCCTATATAAAATTAGGTAAGATCTGATTTTGATTTTTTTCTTCTGGTAAATTTCTTTTGTCTAAAAAATTTCTGTCCTGATGTGCATGCCTGTTAGCCTTGCTAATTCAGAAGCAAAGGGCTAGTCTGAAATTCAAGTGTATGATACCGCCAATAGATCTTTCATTTATTTAAAATCCAGGTTAAAGAGAGGTCCAGTAGGTACATCTGTTTCTATGATACCCTTTTTCATTTGGCAATCACCAGTGAGCAATGTGAAGTTGACTGAAGGAGGCTGCATTTATCTGTAAACAAGCTAGGACCTCTTCCGCTCTTTCAATGGGTAACTTCAATGGCTAGTCCATCTGAATTCTCTGAGACACTGTATGGATACACCACTGCTTCAAATGGAACAAAGTAAAATTTTTCAAAAACAGTTTGAATTACATAAAGTATATACACAACTTCTTTCTATCACTGTTGTATCTAGTACTTCTGATTAAAAATTTCAACTGAAAAGTTCATAATGATGCCTTCTTCTTGTAGATGTTCTGTTTTCTCCAACACAGAAGAATCACAGTCATAGAATGGTCTCTACTGAATGGGACCTTAAAGATTATCTAGTTCCAAGCTTCCTTGCCATGGGCAGAGACATTTTTCAGTAGACTAGGTTGCTCAGAGCCCCATCCAACCTGGTCTGAAACACTTCCTGGATGGAGTAGAGATGCAGAATCACCTCTCTTGACCTGCTCACCACACTGCTTTTTATGTAGCTCAGGATACCACTAGCTTTCTGGAATACAAGTGCACATTTCTGGGTCATGTCCAACCCCCCATGTACCAGCACCTCCCCTACACGTCAACTCCTTCTGGGCAGAGCGCTCTTCATCTGTCCACCCCCAGCCTGTGTTGATACTGGGAGTTGCCCTGACCCAGGTGTTGCACCTTCTACTTGGTCTTGTTGAACTTTATGAAATCCCCCTGGGCCCACTTCTTGAGCTTGTCCCTCTGGATGACATCCCATCCTTCAGGTGTGTCAAACACACTGCTCAACTTGGCTTCATTTGTAAATTTGCTAAGGTTGCACTTGATTCCTTCAAGAATGCACTCAATCTTTTAATGTCATTAATGAAAATATTAAATAACAGTGGTCCTAATACAGACCCCTGAGAAACACCATTGGTCACTGATGTCCATTGGGACTCTGAGCCACTGACCACTACCCTCTGGATGCAACCATTCAACCACTTATTCATCAAACAGTCCACTCATCATATCCATCTCTCACCAGTTTAGAGAAAAGGATGTTGTGAAGTACTGTGTCAAAGGCTTCACAGAAGTTGCAAAGTTATATCAGGGGTCTGAATTAGATGAGAACTATAGAACTGAGGGTTGCTTCTTTTTTTCATTTATTTCTATTGTCATTCTAATCACGTCTGAAGTCTATTGTAACCAGGAGAAGAACTATGTTATCAGAAACTATTGAGCTACATAATTCAACTGTAATAATTTATGGGGATAATAATCAGGAATGACTCAGCATTGGTGAGTTTGGATCACCATTGTAACACCTCCTTTTCCCACAGCCCTGCTTTCTACAAGCATCTGCAGGTGTCTGAACCTTTGGTGGAACAAGGGAGAGTGTGAGTATTTGGGGAGAGGCATCAAAGCCAGACTTAATGTCCTTTCCCAAATATCTGTCCAGACTGCTCTTGAGAATTTGAAGGAGAGGTGTGGAGGTGGTGGGAAAGAAAAGGTCATTATAGAAGTGTAATAGAACTAGTTACTGGTGCTGGACACAGAACTAGTCTGGGCAGAACTGCAGTTCCATATCATTAACATAACAGCAAGTTTAGTAATATTAACATTGTTTTGCCCTGAATACAGTTAGAAGGGCAGTAATCCCAAAGATAAAAGTATACATGGATGCATACATATAGCTCTCTCTCTCTCTGTCTCTACACTCACCTCTGTGGTTATAGTTGAACATATGTACATATACTCAACATACATATATATATATATATATATACACACACACATAAGCCCGGCTTCCTGGTTGTACAGAGAATAGGCCTGACATCTAAACCGAACAGAAATATATGCACAACCTTCACTGATACTTGTGATAAGATGTTAAGCCCAGCTGGACAGGAAGAGAAGAGAAGGGCTGTGTAACCATGATCCATTGTCCTGTATTGTCTCTGCAGTAATAGAAGAGCAGTGAATCACAGCTCGTAAGAAAACTTACAATGCATAGAGAGTATTTGAAGAAAACATCAGCTAAATCGTTCTTTTCAAATGTTATTACTTACAGAAAGTCACCAGTATGGTAAGAATTTAAAATCCTATTAGGCAATTGAGATTTTTTTCCTGTAATTTGACATGAAAGTCTTTTTGTTAGTGACTTTCATATTGTATTAGATATAAAGGGAGAATGGAGAAGTAGGCTCTGGCTCTGAGCCAAGTCTGACATGCAGTCCTACCACAATAAATTCCAGGGTGAGTGGCAGAAGCATGCAAATGAGCCAAGAACTCCGATGAGCAGATGTGGCACAAGCAGGCTGATAGGAAAGTGTGGTGCTAACCTCCTACTTTTGCTGTGACAAAATTGCTTGAAACTGGGGGGGCAGAACCAGTTGCAGGTTGGATAATGTCAGTTCCACATTATTAAGGATCATTCTTACACAAATCCTCTCTTTTACCAATTCGTGGGCATAATTCCATCTTCCCATTGTAATTTGCTTCAGGCAGCTTACTGTCTAATATTTCTATTTTTTTAGAAACTTTAAATATTTAGCAGGATACTGTAATGCAACACCTTGTAATCCCTCTTTCTGTGTGAGGAAAGAGAATAAAGTTTGCGCACTAAATTACGCTTCAGAATGATGTATCTTCTTTTTAAGGAGTAAATGAAAAGATAGAATCAAAAGATTATGATTCTAGTTGGTAAATCTATCTAGAGAAGGACCTAACTCAAAAAGAAAATCCATATCAAATGAAATTGAAAATTGCAGGGAAAATTATACATGAAGAAATAAATGATTAATGTGTATATTTACATATCCAATGCTTAACGAAAACATCTGGTCTTGGGTGGGTGTGGGTGTGTCAGTTTTCTTGTTTAATTTCTTTTTTGATGTGTGCTTTGCAGCATTTATGAAGCTCGTCTTCCTAGAGCCTACAACAGAAGTTCATAATTTAAGTGGCATAATGAACAGATTTATGCAATTCAATTTTTGTGTCACTAAACCTTAACATAAAATTATACTGCTGAAAGTGAAAAAAGCTCAGAGGAGACAACAGCCAGCATTTATCTGGTAATCAAGGTACTGTACTGATAGTTCCCTGAATGCATGATATAGGACAAATATTGAAAAGCTGTTTCTTCTGCTTCGTCTTCTTTCAAAAATGACACATTCAAAACAGCATCGTGTAGCGAAGAAATCAAAAAAATGTGCACACATGATCAAATTTTCTAAATCCTATTGTAATGGGATAAAAGCTTAATTATTAGTTTACTGTAAACCAACTTGGGATATAAACTTACCATTCTATCTAAATCAAAATAAAATTTTATCACTGTATTGGAGCATTTGTTGTCAATTTCTGAAATTACTGAACCAGACAAAGTTGACTTGCATCCTCTTTATGGCTTTCTCTGTAATTATCCTGATAAATTGCAAATTATTTTCAAGTGCCTCAGTGTCCCCATTTATAAAATAAGGATAATGGTTCTCATGAAGTTATAGAACAGAAAAAGACAACTAGAAACCTAGTTATAGTAATATGTGTCCTGAGTGAAAGAGACTTATGCAGACGAAAAAGAAGAAAAAAATGCAATTATACTAACAGGAGAAGTCACTAATAGATTTGGGTTAAATTCTAGTTAGTCACTGGGCTTTCTGATTTAACATCAGAAAGGCCAGAACATTTATTTACATGATGTTATTTGACAAGTAAATTATATAAACTGCTGGTTATAATATTTCTTTAACAAAGAAATACACATGTATCTTTAAAATATATGTGCTAGGGCATAGCAAAAAAAAAAAAAATTTGCAATAAGAGGTAATGTTAAATAGAAGTGTTGTGAAAGAGGGGAAACACATTAAAGAGAAAGCTCATGCCTTAAAGTAAAATTGAACTTTTTTTCAAAGTACTTCAATATCTCTATTGCTATCTGAGATACAGAAATTCAAAGCCTTTGGTGGAAATGTAGATAAATAGATTACTTTTATGCTGCTGAAGTGACTCATCATTTCAACAACACTTGTGAGATTTTTATGGATTTCTACCTCAAATTGCTTGAATTCTGTCTTATAAAAGATCTGTTCCTTTTATCTACATTATTTTTATCTTCTCACTGAATGGAAAAAAAAAACAACCCCTACCTTATAATCACCTGCAGTACATTTGTTTGATGTCATCATTAGACAACTCAAGAAATGTAGAAAGGTATGATTACTACAGTATTTGAAAGACTTATGATAGTCACTACAATGATATTTACTAATCTAAAAGAAAATAAGTAAAAAATAGAAAAATTTCTTAAAAAAAAAGAATGTATTATGATCTTGGAGCAAAATTAGAGGCTGATTATTGTGGTAGTTGATTTATTATTGCTACATGGTAGCTATACCAATTGATTTTATAATCTTTTTTATTTGTAAGCCACCTGGCAACCATTCTCTCTCTTTGTTCTTGAACTCACTGTTTAGTGCTGTGTGTAGCAAATGACACCACGTCTTGAGATGCACTTAGCACTAACTAAAAAACATAACTGGCAGTTAAGGTAAAAGATAATGCGTATCTGAGGCTCAAACCTGATGAACACACTTGATTCTGCATGTGGAAATTAGGCACTTGGCTCCTCTGGCATCAGTGAGATATAGGTATCTGAATACATTTGAGGACTTAGCTTTGCATTTTAGGGCACTAGATTCTTGTTTAAGGATGTGATCCCACATGACATTAGATTTTAGGAAGAAATGAAGTAGGAAAGCTGTTACTTTTCCTTATTGTTTTGAATACTTTTGTGTGTCTCTTTTAGAGTGTTTTGCATTGATTGTGTGGTATAATTGCTTGCATAAAAACTGTTTTAATAACCCAGAATGCTTTTGATAGAAGTATTTAAAATATATCTCCAGATAGATTGTATCTTTCCAATACATTATAATTCTTCCAGGAGACAGCAAGCATGAGTTCTGGGAGAAGCTTTCAAACACATTATAAAAGATCCCAGTAAATGACAGTTCTTTCAAAACATACTTATTCATTAAAATCCTCGGTAGAGTTTGTGGAGAATACTACATTCAGAATCACACTCCCCACCTACAGAAAACCTCTAAGAATCATCATACCACGGGAGAGTAGAACAAAATGTATATTTCCATAAAAATCAAAACAAACAAATAATCCCTCTTAACACATTGATTAAAAAAAAAATTAAAACCCTCCTTTACTTCCAAACCTTTATCAAGGAAAGATATTCACATGGTTATTATAATTTCCTTCTAGAAATATGGATAAAATGTTTTTAGAAATTTTATTCATATCACTATTCTTCCAAGCACAATAGGTGGAAAAATCCTTCAATTACTATTCACAATATTAGCAAAATTGGTATTTATGGAAAATGCATGGGCACAATTTAGATCTGAATATGACATCCTGTCACAATATAGCACTTCCCTCAAAAATGCTTTTGTTGACAGTTTCACTTGCTTTCTGGATTCATCTTTTCCCTTTATAATCTCAGAAAAATCCCCAGTGAAAAAAGAACAGTATAAAACCTTCTGAAAAATTAGTAAAATGCTCTGAGATGATCCAACTGCTTTAAAGCTGAAGATATACTAACATTTATATAATCAGCTTTCTGAGGGGAAACTTCAAAGCTTCCTAGCTACCTGCAAAACAGCACTGCCTGTAGCAGCAGGGCGAGGAGAAGGGGAAAGGATTGACAGGAATAAGGACAGATGGTAGGTGGGAAAAAGAATTACAGTCTTTTGCTGCCTTGTGGCTAAACTTAGCAGTATTTACTATTTTTAAGATAATTAGGAGAAAGAAATGGATGCTGCTGTTTTTATCACTGTCCATAACTATGTAACAAGAATGATGTGCTCTGATTTGTTTGTGGATCTTGGGGAAAAGGGTGCAAGAAAATATATTTCACCCCCTGCTCCATTTTCAGTCCCTGTTTCAGTACAGCCACAGCCCTATTACCCTATGTAAAGGAAGATTTTAATCCCAGAGAGCACTCTTTCTTATCCCCTGTGAAAAAAAATAAGAATTTGTCTCCCTTCTGTATAGCACCTGCTACACCTTGGTGTAAAGACTGTATTGTCTTGGAAAGCAAGCACTGCCTGGTGGGGAGGAGAGGCACTGACCCCCCTGAGCTCCCTGGGAAGAAGGATGTTCTGCCTTTCATCTGGCTGGGCCTCTGCCTCAGGCATACATTTTCCTTTTGTAAGTGAGCTGAGTTGGTGTTGAGGCAGACTTTGTTTCAGAGGTTTACCACTAAAAACATAATCATCAAGAGCAAGCACATCTTTGAACAACATGTGTACAGACCCATCTTTTTATATCCTTTATATTGCTTGTATTTTGCAGCTGGTGCTTACACAAAGAAACAGGCAGAAAATAACAGGAATAGCCTTTGGTGACTTGTACACTGGTGTATGTATTCCTAGGGTGGGCTTCACAGAGCAGTGCTCATTAACACAGCTCAAGTAATTTTAAAATGGCAATATGCCCTTTTTGTTTATTTATAATTGTTTTTAAACTAGACACATCTTTTTTTTCTTTTTTTTTTTTTTCCCTCCTCTGATAAAACAAAGTCTATGTTTTGGGTGGGCTGTAGATTTCTAAGCCAGTTCCTCAGCTGGCCTAGTTAAAGCCCATTTACATGAAGTCAGTGGGGCTAAGCCAATTTGCACCAGCTGTGAAGCCAGGCCTCCATGTATTTGTATTCACAGGAATGAATGTCTTGTGCAGTTTTGATTGGTGATTGAATATGGTCAGGTTTCAAAACACTGGCTTCTCATTAATCACAGCAGAGATAATTATTACTCTAGGCTTGATTCAGTCTCTCTTAAATAATTTCTAAATTGTAATTTGGTCAGATCTAGGCACTTAACAGTGAATCTGTATAGATAAGTGCAGTCAAATACACATATTTTGCCCAGCACACCGGGCATCCAGCTGTGGTGATATGTACCATGTCCTGTGTCATGTTTGGGCAGTATGGTGGCCTCCCTTGCAGTAAGGTTGCACACAGCACAGCTACTTTGTGCAGGCCAGGCACACAGAAGGAACAGAATAAAGAAACAACTATTTGCATTTGCCCACTGGTGTTTCAGACAAGGTTTCAGTATGTGCCCATTTAAAAACATCACCTAGTCCATGGATGCACCTAAAACTCTCACTATTGGTGATATTCAAGAAGCATCTACCTTATCCTACAGATCTTTTTGATTGAGGCTGTGCAAACTCTCCCCACAGGGCTCTAGCAACATTATGCTCCTGCCCAATGCTTAGGTCTCTTAGAAAACACTTAGGGCTCCAAGAAGCTCCCTAAGTCCTATTCCTTAGAAAATGCAAAGCATATTTAGGAGCTTGCTGGTTTGGACATTCCTGCAGTACACTAGTGACTCCTGATTTTTGATGCCCTTGTCTTAGTGCTAGGCCACACAACTACTTTGAAAATGAGGTTACAAACAAGATGGTTATGAGTGTGGGACAGCATGTCTTATTTAAACAGGGTTCACAGGCAACCAGGAGCGCAACGCATGAAATGTTAAGAATAGATTAAAGAACAGAAAGGCTGTCTGATCTGATTTTCTTTTGTTGTTGTTAATGCAGATATTATTGCAATCATGAGATCAGCCTTGAAGAACCAATCAAATGTGCAACAGTCCATTCAACAAAATTGAATGCAACAACCTTCTGTCCAAGAGAAGACTGCTCCCTGCCTCAGCAGCTTCCTTTATTTCTTAAAGACACTGAGGATTTTTAGAATACTTGGTTTATAGGCCTATGCTCTTTTCATGCTCTATGGGCTACCTTGTGTTGATGGTGGCATATCTGAACCGTGAATTTAACAAAATCATTGAAGCACCGGATTTTAGAAGATTTGTGCTGATCCACATAATGTTCCACAACTGCAGCCATTTTCAGTGACTAACTAACCTGTGTTGATGTTGTCTAGTAGTTGCATGTTAAGCTTGGAGGGTTGGGAAAAGATGTGTAAGCGCTGGATAAAGAGCTGTGAAATTGCTGCTTCTGAGATAAGAGATTCAAATTTCCCAGTTAGTGAGAATATTTGTTTCATCCATTCACTTTTTTTTTTTAAAAAAAAAGAAAGGAAAAAGAAGGATGTAAGCTTTAAAACTCCTCAGTTTTATTTGGATTCTAAGAAGAATACAGAAAAGAAATGTAAGGATTAAGGGAAAAATATAAATGAGAATGAATATTTAAAGCCAGGTTTGAGGCTGCAAGGCTCTTCCAGAATTATCAGGTGTGCTTGCAAAGGAAGTATTAGCATATGCATCGCAAAGCAGTGGAAGCATAATTGTAATGACAGTTATGAGCCCTTAAGAAATGTACAGAGAAAGATAGGACTTTGGGGGGAAATTCAATTTTAGCACAGTGCAGCCTGGTCCATTCCATAACTTACAGTGAGTATTTTTTTTTTAGCTAGTGCATTTGGATTATGGCTTTCCTGATTCTTCAGTCTGCTTTCAGCCTCTGCAAAAATGATGATGGCTGTGGGGCTGATATAACTTGCACCAGCTGTCAATAGGATGCTGAAGGATCTGTCAGAGGAAGAGCAGCCAGGGTGTGTTGTGTCCTGACCGCTCCTGCCCTGCCTCTTATGCGCTTCTGAGAAGCCTTCAAGGCAGGCAGGGAAAAGGGTTGCTGGGAAAGACATGTGATGTGCAGCTGCCATTGTGCCTCGTGCAGAGACAGATCACCTAAGGAGGTGTCTGTACATTCTTGCTTACACCCGTTAAAGGCAGTAGGACTGGGGGCTGAAGCAATTTGGTCACTGGCATTGCAATACCTGAAGGTAAATGTGAATACATTTATTGTGAAAAGCACATTGTGTGAGAACAGTCTGAAAGCAACACTCAGGACATACTGATGAAGAAGAAAGGCAAGGGCACAGAACAAAAGGACTGTAATCTCCTGAGAGACTTATATTTAGTCCCAAGAGACTGAAGAAGATATTTTATTTTCCTACTCAAGCTGTTTTAGCATCAGATTCCTATGCAAGATTTGTCTACAGTGGGAGCCTTGACCAAGTCCTTCTTGAACATTATTTCAGGCATGTCCCAAGAGTGGAAACCCCAGGCAGAAAGGCAGAATATAGGGTCAGCTAATAGCTCTGGGGAGCAGGTAGGCAGCAAGATGTTAATCTGTTCTACAGTGGAAAATAAAAGAGCAGAAGTTGAAGTGCGTCTTGCAGCTAAGCCACCCACACAAACTCAGCAGTCTGTTTTGTGGATTATTTGGTCAGCAAGGCACTATCAATCTGTGGTGAGACTTCAAAGCCTAACTGTCTTTGTAGATCAAGACTAGACATTACCTTAGGATATAGGTTGTGAAAAACTGGCAGCAAGGTGGAAGGATTAAATGGGATAGTATAATCTTTCTCTCTACCACCTACCTTTATCTCCTTTTATTTCTTCTTTATTTGAATTTTTACCTAGTGATTGCTCTCATTCCCTCCTGGTCTTCCCTCTTCCCCTAGTTGCACTTTTCCTTACCCCAGTTGCTCTGCTCCATATGCACAACTTGGCTGGAAGCAAAACTAATAAGATTTTCAATCTACAAAGCCCAGATGGCACTTTCCGTGCTTCAGAGGCTGTCAATCTTGTTCGTCTCACTTCCTGGTCATTAGCAGAGGGAAGGGAGGAATGGGAGGAGCAGCAAGTTTCCTGCTAGGCTAGGAGAGGAAAATATTCCCTATCAGTGTTGCTGGGATGTGAAGGTAGAGGTAGAATAGGGAGAAGAATAGAGAAGCAAGACTGTTTCACAGTGCAGGAGTAAGTAGTAATGATGTCAAAAAAAAACAAAATAGTAAAAAAGGAAGCTAACTAAAAAGAGAATAAAGTATATTTTAAGGAAATAAACAATGTAAATAAAGATTATATGAGGAATGTGTAGAGAAACAAGATCCAGGTGTTGGGAGATGGAAGAGATGCAGATCCTTATGGCAAGAACAAGAATTGTAAAGGAATGTCAGCTAGTTCTGTGGGTAGATGTGAGTCTGGAGTCATTCATGAGTCTGGAGTCGTAGGGCTGGAGCTGTGAATGCAAAGGGAGAAATTAGTTCTGAGAGGAATGAAGAAATGGCCCAAAAGGACTAATTCTGTATAGAAAATAGCCTATATTATATAGCTTTTGTTCTCTTAACCAACTGCAAACAACTTTAAAAGATGGGTAAATTCCTCAGGTAATATTATGCTAGAGACTTGGGATAAAAAAAGACAGAAATAGGACCAGCCTTATATGCCAGGCTAAAGTGACTCCCAGAAAAGAGCTGCAATGCAGATGGGACTGAGAGCTACCCCATCCCTTCTTTCAGAAAGCAGAGCTGACCAGCTGAGGTGTTCAGGGCCCACACAGGGGAAGGACATGCCTGCAGTCCCACTGCAGGGGCATTACTAAGAAACTTGCAGGCACTACTAAGAAACATTGCTGACACAGACATTGAACTCTTCTTTCCTCTACTCATAATGTAAAAAGTCCAGAAGACTGTCCTAAATACGCAGCCAAGGTGTCTCATTCTTTGTTGCTTGTACCTTGTGATTTGAGTTTTGTTATGGCATAAAATTAAAAAAAAAAACAACTCCTGTAAGGCATAAAAATATTTACATGTTATAATTTTTATCTCTGGGAAATTAGGCTGAAATGAGTTGACCTGAGCTAAGTGCTAGGTGCTTACTAAACCAACCTCTCACTCCCCTCCTTAACAGGACAAGAGAAAATAAGATGAAAAGCTTTTGTGCTGAGATAAAGGCAGTTTAACGAAATAAAGCAAAAAGTCACGTGTAAGCAAAGC
Organism: Peucedramus taeniatus; assembly: GCA_013400575.1. NCBI lineage: Eukaryota > Metazoa > Chordata > Aves > Passeriformes > Fringillidae > Peucedramus > Peucedramus taeniatus. The sequence goes on along the minus strand of WBNO01027028.1, from coordinate 13,921 downwards.
AAAAAATCCCAAAAAACCCAAAGAAACCCAAACAACCAGAAGATGTATTTGACACATTCCATCAGCGGGAGATGTCCAGTCACTTCAGAGGAAAGAAGGCCTCACTATAGGTAGGAGTTCCATTGTGAAACAAATACCTTAATAACAAATGCCCCATCCTTGTACTTTTCTTAGCCTTTCTCACTGAGCCTGACATCACATGGTGTGGAACATTTCTTTGATCAGATTGGGTCAGCTGTGTCAGCTATGCACCCTCCCAACCCCTCGCCCACCCTCAACCTTTGATGTGGTGTTTGGAGAGGGAGCCTTGATGTTGTGCAGGCTCTGCTCAGCAGCAGCCAGCAGGCTGGTGTGGTACCAACACCTTTCCAGCTACAAACACAAAACACCCCAGCACCACATGTGTTGCTAAGAGAAAAGGGAGCTCCAGTCCAGGCAGACCCAATACAGAGACAAAAATCATTAATGATCCAAAAGGAATGTTAGTCAGAAGGGACCTCTAGAGACTGCTTTTCCAGTCTCCCACACAAAATGGGAGTAGATGATGTGAACTGTGATTTTACCTGACCACGTCTTGAAACCTTTCAAGTCAGAATGTTCCACAACCCCTCTGGACTGCTCAGTCCAGTACTGCACCATTTTCCTAGGATTTTTTTTTCGCAGGGTTTGATCTGAACCTCCTGAGCCACAGTTTGTGGTCATTGCCCTTTGTTGTATATCTGTATTCACTAAGAAGCATTTGGCAGGAACCCCCATCTCAAAATGTCAATTACCTTAAAGGAATTCTAAGTCTATGGTGTTCATCTTTAGCCGGATAGATACTGAGGGAGGATAGTTTCATGTTAAGTTAGAGCCTTATGTATTTTCATCTCCTGCTTTAGGATGAGGTACTTTCTGGTTAGCTGTAAAAATAGAATGGGCTACTTCAGCTGAATAAAACCAGGTATTTGTTGTAAATTATTTCAATATTAATTGAGACTAAAATGTCACATAGAAAGGTAGATCTAAAATTACCATCTTAACGCTTTAGAAAGCTGAAGTATATGCACATTCTATATTTTTTCTGCTCAGTATAGAGTGGCTTACATCACTTGGCTTACTGAGAGTTAAACTGCAACTGGGAAACAATAAAATCTTTCTACACATTAAATACACAAAAATATGACTGCTGCTTACTTGCTTTGCAATTTCCACTGACACTGATGTCCTGTATGTAAATAGGAAACTTGCTATGTGCTTAGGTGCATGTCTCTGTTTCATCTATTCAATTCTATACTGCAACATTAAAAAGCATTAAATTCCTCCCCTTCTGTGAATAATTGATACTAAATCTGTAAATTTGGAATTTTTCAAAGACATATAATTTTTTTGTTATTTCAGCATGTATTTAAAAAGTGAAACTAAACCTTCACTTGTTTCCTTCTGCATTAATTTAACCTGTCAAATTCCTAACTCCTCATTTTAATTCAAGATGTGATCACTGAGAAACATCTTTATCTCTTTCTGGAAAAAAATATCTACTTAAAATAGACAAAATCTTTCAGTCTACAGATTTTGTCATTATCATTTTGCTCACTCTTAGTGTTACACATAAATATTGATTTTTTTCTGTGCTTAAATCTTCAAAGAATTATTTCATATATCTCCAAAAATATCACAGAATACAAAAGAAATCACAGAAGCTGAGATTTGAGAAGGAATGTCTGTGAAATGAATTGTGTATTATTGTAAAAAAAATAAAACCCAATAGATTGCAAAACATTCTAAAGAATAAGAAAAAAACAAGCATGTATGTAGTTAAGCAAAGTTTTTTTTGAATCTGTGTGAGCCTATCTTAGGTGATAGAGGTTCCCTGTTTTAGAGCAGTTAATAACTCATTGTTTAGAAGGAATGTTGGATGTAACTCGGAGCATCAATATGAACATGAAATATTCTGACCCAAATTTCTCAGCTACTTATTAGTTTCTCCTGGCCTAAGAATTATTTAATTACATACATTAGCAGTTTATTAGCTCCCAAAGAGAGGATGGGAATTCTCAGATTCATCTCACCTGAAGTTGGGTGACTTATAATGTGGATTGTTATGTCTGAGCTGCATTGCAGTGTCCAGTCCTAGAAGAAAAATGTGCACTGAGAGGCCATGATCTTCTACAGTGGATCTACCATAGCTGGGGAGGAAGATTTTTATTTTTATCTAGCCCAGAATGACAGAAAATATTGCAAATAGGTTTTGGGAAATGGAGGATTTTTTTTTTCCCAAGTGAATGCTAACTTTAAATCAACTGCGTCAGTCAAAGAGATAAAGTAAAACATGTTGAGTGGATACCTGGAATCAAATACATACAAGAAGATGAAAATGTGTTTGGTTTAAACACTATTTTTCTGATTAAAAGTTTTCCACTGCACATTTACCAGCTCCTTTCAGTGGTGTGCTCTTATTTTTGGTTACATGGCATCCCTATCAATACTTGGAGATGAGATTTTGGCACTTTCTTGTGATCTTCAATGTTCCATCTCCTGGACTGAACACTCAAATGAGTTTGCTTGGTTTTGTTATTTGGGTTTCTTTCTTCTTGGTACTTTTTTCATTTTCCCTATCTGTTTCATGTTGTGCCATGTTCCTGTTGGCCGAGGCAAGTGGAACAATTTTAGAAGTTGTTACAGTCAGCAGTGAAAATGTCCCAGTGCAGATAGCTCCAGCTGATGTGACTTGCTATGTACATCCATTCCCTTCCAATGGGTCCCTGTTCATAACAACTCTGGAAATCTCTTCCTCTGCGTTCTTTTACTGATAACGAAGAATGGACAATAGTCTGAAAGGTGTCTTTAAGCAAAGAAGAGGGATTTTTTTCTTCCCCTGTTTAAATTTTATATTTTCTTTTCAAACAGAGTAGAATGAAACAGGCTGTTTAGTTCAAAAAATCTATTTTCAAATTTATTTTTCAAAAAACCACCCAAAATTTGAACAGACTTTAAAGCGAGCAAAAGTGTATTGGGTTTTGACTAAACATTTTTTAAAGTAAAAGAGAATAAAATCCTAATAATAGTTAAAAGAAATTTGAAATACTTATAAATAAGGAAGTTTTGTTATAATGTACAAGTGTACATATTAGATACATGTTTCAAAAAGTAAAGAAAGAATTTTACCTTTTAATTAAAAATTTATTTCTGTAAACCTGGAAAAAACAATTTATTCGTAGTGCACCTAAGCCTTAAATCTACTTCTTATTTCTTTTATTTAGCTTGTATATCTAATATTTTTAAGACATATAATAAAAGCAAATTCACTTACTCAACTATGGTCACTGCTTGATTTATAATACTGGAGTCTTCAAATCTCCTGCTTTGGAAAAAGGGAGAAATACTAGTTCAGAATGATCCTGTACTATGGAACTGCAGGCATGCTCTGCAGTGCAGTTTGTTTCTCCAAGAATAGATTGAATTTAAGCCTCTGTCATAATTTATAGAGCTATATTTTCTGCTGGTTTCATCTGATTGTCATTTACATAGATGCAGAGTCATTGGTAGTTGGGTGTAAAATGTTGTCATTCTGAGCTGTTTGATATTTATCCTATTTTGAACATCTTTGCATCAATAGATGTAGAGAAAAGCAGTGCAGAATTAGGTGAGCAGTTTTACAGATATAGTTAGAGGGACATTATAGTTATTTTTCATGTGTTTTTGTACTGCTAAAATGCATGCTAGATTTTCAAAAGGAGGTTAAATGTCTTATTTCACTGTTTGAAAAAAAATCCCAAGCCCCCTAAGACACACAGAAATGACAGAAACACAAACAGCATTATGTTAATGTATTTTAAATTCTTACAGTTTACAGACATCACACTAAATTATTTTCATATCCCTCAGTAGCATGTCTCTTCTGTAGGTGTTAGGCATTCTCCCACTTAATTGGTGCAGTGTGGGAGGGAATAAACTCCAATGAAGGAAGAAAACATTAACTTTGATCAGAGCCTTTTTCACATTTTTGCTAGTTTCAGCCTTTAAAGGCTCAGCTCAGTTGCCTAAAGACAGAAATATTTTAGTGTTTGAAATGCCAGAGACAATATGAGATATCCTTTCAACACTGTAAAATAAAATAGAAAACTATACTTTACTGGAAGAGCAGCTGAAGGACAGGTGGGACAGCTCAGGTCGTTTCAAACCTGTGTACTGATGTTTATGCAGCTCAAGACAACTCCAAGAGTTTCAGAAGTACAGAGAAAAAGTAGTAGTATATGTTGTCATTTAAAGGGAAATGTTGCCTCAGAATAATCCTGGCTCTCTGAAGCCAGATCAAAGACTTCATTCGCTAGGGATCTGATCTCAGGCTGTCAGGAGAGGTAAAAACATTAACTTAAAGAACCTTTGTGTGTTTTGTTTCATAACTGGAGCAGACTTTAAGGATGCACACAATCAGTTGCTACAACTAGGATGACAACCAGTCTTAACAACTCTATAAGGTGGCCAAATTCTTCTGGTAAAACTCTATTGCTGCATTTTGAAGCGTGCAAAACCCAAAGCACATCTAGGTTTTAGCAGCTCTGCTGAGTTATAGCTCATGTAAAGTTGCCATAGATCAGTTTTTCCGCTAGGAAATGAAACAGAATTAATGGGAAAGTCTGGGGCAGGATATGACCAGACCTAAACCATTTTTTGTGTGTCCTGCAGCTAGTGCTGTAGCTTGCAATCAAGAGAGATCCCTCTCTCTGGTATAACAAACATGTTTCTCCAGATTACCTGTCTTTTCTAAATAAAGATGAGGCAGTCCCTGAGTCTGAGCTGTAGACCCATCTGTAGTTCTCTTCCTCAAGCTTAACAGCATAACATTTGGGACAGGGTAGTCTAGAGAACAACTCTTCAGACACGGATCTGGGAGTGGTGGTTGGCAGGAGGCTCAATGTGAGCCAGCCCTGTCAGTCAAGACGGCAAAACCAACACCAAAACACTGGGGTACTCCAAACACATCATGACCAGATGGTGAGAAGTGGTGATTATTCTGTTGTATGTATACAAGCTTTTCAGAGAGCTGGATGATACCCCAATACAGTCAGCATTTAAGAGGCATTTGGACAGTGCCCTTGATAAAAAGCTTTAATTTTTGGTCATCCCTGAAGTAGTTAGATGGTTGCACTAGACGGACGCTGTAGGTTACTCCCAACTGAAATTATTCTATTCTATTCTATTCTATTCTATTCTATTCTATTCTATTCTATTCTATTCTATTCTATTCTATTCTATTCTATTCTATTCTATTCTATTCTATTCTATTCTATTCTATTCTATTCTATTCTATTCTATTCTATTCTATTCTATTCTATTCTATTCTATTCTATTCTATTCTATTCTATTCTATTCTATTCTATTCTATTCTATTCTATTCTATTCTATTCTATTCTATTCTATTCTATTCTATTCTATTCTATTCTATTCTATTCTATTCTATTCTATTCTATTCTATTCTATTCTATTCTATTCTATTCTATTCTATTCTATTCTATTCTATTCTATTCTATTCTATTCTATTCTATTCTATTCTATTCTATTCTATTCTATTCTATTCTATTCTATTCTATTCTATTCTATTCTATTCTATTCTATTCTATTCTATTCTATTCTATTCTATTCTATTCTATTCTATTCTATTCTATTCTATTCTATTCTATTCTATTCTATTCTATTCTATTCTATTCTATTCTATTCTATTCTATTCTATTCTATTCTATTCTATTCTATTCTATTCCATTAAAAAAAAACAAAGGGGAAAAAAAAAAACCCAAACTAAAACAAAAAACAAACCACAAAACAAAAAAACAACCAACCAACCAACCAAAAAAAATCCTAACATATCATGGCAATTTTTTGTATATGTCTTCCTAAAGTCTGCAGTCAGCTGGTATACTTTTTTTTTTTTTTTTGTATGTGGGCCTCTGAAAAATTTGCAGTTCACTGGGAAACTTTAGTATCTAAGTAAAATGTAATTAATTTCATGAATTCTTGTAAGATTTGAAGATTGTAAGGGTTAAATTCGCGTAAGATTTTGCAGACCAGAGAAAGTTTGACTAAGAATGCAAAACTCCCAAGATTCTCTAACTTCTACTGTTAATGCATGTACCTTGAAAAGACAGAACTATGTTTTACAGAGGGACTTCTGTCATTAAACTAAATTAGGCTACTTGCCTAAGGTTTTGAATACTGTTCTACTTTCAAAAAATCAGCAGGCCAGTAAAATACCTTTGATGATGGTGTCACTTCAAACCATATTGACAACATTTTCAGCCATCTTAAGGTTTTCTTATCTAACACTATCAGATTTCTGTCAATGTTAATCTCCTCTCCTCTCCTCTCCTCTCCTCTCCTCTCCTCTCCTCT
>WBNO01027027.1:54399-72512 GCA_013400575.1 Peucedramus taeniatus | reverse complement strand
ACTTCATGCCTACAAGAAAGGAACTGAGCTTTTAGAATGGTGCTTTTTTGCTGTCTGTGGCCCATGTACTCTGTGTCCATGGAGCTAATGTGTTCATGGATCTAAAAGATCAATGTTTGGTAGGTAAGGAAACTAGAATCCTTGTAGGTCAGTATTTAGAGGGCCAATTCTTTACCAGCATAATAGTTGAAAGTAGACAAACCATAAAAATATCGAGGGCTATTGCTTAATAGTACCTGATAAACATCACAAACCAAGGAGGAGGTAGCAGATAGGAACATTAAGACTGCTTCCTATCTATTAAATCATTAAAGCTAAAACAAATTAAACCCTACATAGCTATTTATTAGTTCTGGTTTCCTCTTTTAAATTTGCAAGTTTGAGTTTACCAGATCTAAAGAGAAGATGCCAAGTCAAATATGGGATTTAAGCTTTCTTGTGCAGTTAGGTGACACAGACAGCCATGCACTATTCTAACATTTATATAAAGAATACAAAAGTTTTGAGTGGAAAGTACCTATGGCAGGAAAGGGCTAAAGCAGCAGAAAAACTTCTACCCATGGCAGATGTTCAGAGTACTTTTCTGAAGTTTTGGCATCTTACTCAAGGGTACACATTAGATACTTTCATCCTCAGGACTCAGAGGTTGGAATCCTGGAGAGAGACCTTAACAGAGCTTCTTATTTAAATCAGCCAGATGATATTGCCTATTTTTTTTAATAGTTTCATTGATCATGTTCACAGTACAGGAGGAGATAATCTGGATTCCAGACTGTTGCAGCCTTAGGAATATTAAACACAGATTTTAGTGGTCCCACTCACCACTCATCAGGGTTATCTTGCTGAAGTGCCCTGTATGTAGCAGATGATGCAATATTTATGAGCCCAGAATGAAAATTAATGGAAAATTGGCTAATTAGCAGGCTAGTAAAAAAAAAAAAAGTCCATCTGAGGATGCACTGATCCACTTTGCACTCAGGTCTTCTTGGAATACAACTTTGTAGTCCAATAACTGAATAATGTAAAGTACCTAATAAGGAACAATCCAAGTGCAGGGACTAATCCTTTGATTTAGGCACTGCCAACCTAAGGATAATCTGAAAAAGACCTTTCAGTGCCTCAGAGAGTTTCCTGTAGTCACACAACATTTTTGGGCCAGGTATGGAAAGGTTAAGTAGCTGGTTCTTAGCTGTAGTTGGTTTTTACAGAAATACCATGTGTTTGTACAGAACCACTGGAAGTCTTGATGATTTTAACTGAATTATGTGGTCTAGGGATCAGTACTATCTCTGAGGCTCCTCTTTACTTAAGAAGCTTTTCCACATTCAGATTCAATTTTTTCCTACTTAAAAGCAATGAATTTTCAGAGAAAGCTATCCTTATTTTAATAATTCTTCCAGAATGATGTGATTAAAGAACTATGTGATTAAACAGATGTACAGATCTATCTGGAATCAGTCAAGTAAGACTACTAAGTTTTATTATCCCCATACTTTACCTAAACATACCAAGAAAAAATGAAACTCATTTGATTGCCTGAGAAGAGAGAGGAAACTGAATGGGCAGAATTTGGAATATTCTTTTAATTCCTAGATTGATGCTGTTTCCAAATAAGTATAGATGGTTTGTGCCTTAAAAGACAGTATCTGGGTGGAGCACATCTAAAACTCAGTGGCAGATCACAGCATTAAGACTTTCTCAAGGAAAAGGAAAACCTGGACTAATTGCAAAAGTAAATGTATATCTAAGCTGCAGAGTTAGAAGAGAAGTTAGATCACAGAACTTCACCTAAGTTTTACTCTTTAAACAAGACAAAATGTTTACCCTGTGTATTTCCCCTTCATTTTTGTCTTCCAATAAGTATTTCTTCCTTCAAGAAGTATGCTGAATCTGGTTATTCAGTTTTCATAGAGTCTCTGCAAAGCTTCAGGAGAAGATCATGTTGTTTTCTGAGGTTTTATTCAAATGTTTCTATATATTAAAAGAAAAAGAAAGTAATCTGGTCTTGAATGCTAGTTGCTTAGATTGTTTTCTGGTAACTCTTGACTTTGCTGTGTCTTGGCCAAATTCAACAGCTGAAAATAGGGCCCAGAGATAAGCACAACTTTTAATATCAGCTCAGACTCTTTCTTCATTATTCACAGAGACTAGTTAGTGTTGATTGATATAGATAATCTTAACTGATTCAAATATGTGAGCAGGGAAATCTATATCCTATGCTTCCTTCCATATTTACAGACGACATCAAGTAGCAGAAAAGCTTTCTAATGATCAATAAGGCTCATTTAAGATTGCTGATTACATTTATATATTTTCCCATCAAAGAGGTTTAAAATAAATAACTTAACTCAAGCTTCTAAATTCATGAAAAATCATTCTGTCTTCTCAAGAAGGCATTAAAATCCTCTTATTGTAACAGTTGGATATATTAGTGAATTCATGGCCAGAGAATAAATCATCAAAGAATTGAAGGGGATGTAGATCACAGTTGAGGGCATGTCATTTAATATGAATTTAAAAAGGCTTTGCATGTGTTCATGCTTTTATCAGACGTAATTTTTGATGGGTAAATATAGATTTTACACTAAATAAAGTGTAAAAAATCTGAGTATCTAGCAGTTTTTAAATGCTTTTTATATATTTAAAGCCTTAACCTTAATAATTTTGCATATATCTGAACATTCTGATGACAATCTGTATGTCTTTCAGCTAGTTGTATTAAAACTTTCTAATGTTGACCAGTTTCTCATCGTCACGTATATTGATGCATTTTCATCATATTTCATCAGATTTTTTCAGAAGCTGCTGTGGTGAATCCACTATTAGAACAGATGAAGCAGCTGATGACCAACAACTGTTCACATCCTACAGGGGCCTGGGAGTTACCACAGGTAACTCACAAGTTTTCTCAGCCTATACATGAGGTCCTGTATAATCCACCATGACTGTAGTATTGCTGAAAAGGGTCCTGCTATTTTGCCACACTCTTCCCTTCAATTCTGCAACTTACACGGAAATAAAATGGGACTTGTAAAGACATCCTCAGAAACAGCCTTTCATCTGTTTCTGCATCATGTGAGCTGAAGAAACAACTCCATTGGAGGAGATGAGGCTGTCTGAAGTTTTAGGACTGGGGATGCAGATATAAGAAATCTTTGTAACCATAAATAAAAATGGGACAATGACCCAATGTTGACTCCCAATGACCGAGTCAACATATTCCAGTGAAAAATAACTTGGGCATGGTGGCCATACCTCTAAGTCATGTAAATTGGAAGTCAACAGGCATCTGTAAGAGATGCAAAAAGATCTTAAAAATGCATTTGTCATCTGCCCTAATCTACATTCAGCATTCAATACTACCTTAGTAACATTTCAGGATACCCATATTAAGAAAATACACTGGAGAATGTGGAAATTTTCACATTGTCTATTTCTATTTTTGTAATTTTTTTATGTTTTCTACAGTATTTTAAATTAGGAACCACCTGAAATACTTCAGTGACTATTCTGACCTTGCTTTTGACATTGATTTAGATGTTGATGGACTACCTGCAATTATGGAGGAAATACAGTAAGAGAAGTAATTCAGCTCTTGAGGCAGGACTGAGTTTTGTCCTCTCAAATGAATTTTAAATTAATCTCTTGTCACACACCAAGAAATAATTTCAAACAACAGGCCTTCCAGATATAGCTATTGAATTGCTGTCAAACCCTATTAAACCATCTACTCAAAGATCCCACTACAGATATTTTAGTGAATTTATTTCTTGGGGAAGAAATTCCACTGAGGAAGTGTCCACTCTGATTATAGATTTTCTGTCAGGGCAAATAATTTCAATGTGCAATTAAAACTCACGGTTAAAATTTAGCATGTTTTACTCCTCTTCTTGGACTTGGAAACCAGTATGTTATTGCAGTATGGGAGACTAATGTAGTTATATGCTTTTATTTTCCCTTTAATATTTACAGAAAAGAAAAATAGTTTATTTAAAATGTGCTAGTACTGTGTAGGTAGCTTTAGAGTTACAGAAAGAATAGGTCCTAGCTCTAAAACAATATTAATGCTAGTGAATTAAAATAATATGGAGTACACTCATTGATAGAAATTATTTGTGGAAGTTTAGCACCTTGCCTGTCCCCAGATTTTTGATGCTCTTAATAATTCTCTAAACCACTTTTTTTAAATAAAAAGTAAATATTAAAGTCTTTATATTTTCAACACAGTCTCATAGAGTGGCTTGGGTTAAACATAGCAAAAACTGTTATTACTGCTGTATTTTAAGAACTTACGAATGCTCACTTAAGAATAAGAATATATTCATAACAATGAATGGAATTATGAAGAAAAATTAAAATTAAGCAGCTAATGTGTATCATATTTTTGCAAGAAACTGACATTCTTACAAAACACCAAGGACATATGATGTAGAGAAATGTAGATGGAGCACATAGACAATTACAAAACATCTTACTAGAATAAGCGAAGGCATCTCAAGTCTCTACATCCTGATTTTGTTGAATGCTTGCTTTAAAGATCTCTACAGGTACTCACAGAACTATTGAGAGGTGTGTATACATACATATATGAAATAGAAAACTAATGTATACATACATATATGAAAAAGAAAACTAAGACAGAATTACTAAAGTAACAATGATTTTTTTTAACAACCTGTCTAACTGGGGAAAAGTTTGCTTATGATACAGTTAGCCCCTGCATGATTTCTCTGGAAGTATTTATAACCAGGTCAACATTATTGCTCTAAAAATAGTGTGGTATCAGAGAGGTGATATTTATCCTTTCTGGCTGCCAGCTGGTTATCTGATTTTCCTTCCCTAATATAGGTTGCAGTCAATCTTTTCTTTTGTCTTCATATGGGCTCAAAGCTTTCTAATTTTGTGAAAATAGCATTGACTGTAATTATTTCCCCATTATTCCTTGTAAGTTTCTTTATTTTTTGGTGAATGTGTTGCATTTTTTTTTCCCCAAGAGGCAGAGCTATCAGAAGCATCTGATAGCTTTGATTAATAGCACAGGTTGATCTGGAATATAAGGTATTGGGCTAAAAAAGGAAATTTTATCTATTCTGAACTCTTTCACCATATGTCAATACTCCATCTAGTTTGTCTCCTGTGAAACAGATTCTATACTTTTAATACATGAAGTTTTATCCTTACTTCCTCAGTGGTTTTTAAAGTTGTTATTAAAAAAAAAAAGTTTTCTTATAGAAGTGCCTAGCTCAGGTCAGCAAAACCTAATGAACTCAGGAGAATACATCGTACTGAAAGTCAATGGGATTCAGACTGCATCTATATTTCAGACTGCAAGGACAGGGAGAAGTAAAGCCACTATAATGTATATTTGTGATTTTACTGTAAAGTAGTAGTCAAGGTTAATAGGTTACAATTAAGCTTAACTCCATCTTTCTCCCCTGTTGGACTTCCAGACTTGGAAATTAACTGAGTCAGCCTCATTTTGTTCAGCTGCTGAAGTCCAGATTTGATTAGTGTGGCTAAAGCAATAAGTTCCTGTAGATGCACACTGAAATCAACAAATGCAGAGAGATCTATACTTAAAATAGTTGCTAGATTTTGAATATCAGACAATAGATCTTTTACTAATAAAAGTGCTTCTTTGATCAATTTTTCCCTGCATAGAACACAGATTGATCTGTTTTTGCTTATCCATAATTTTCTGTGTCTGATTCCAGAGAAGTAAAGTAGAATTTAAAAAAATGTAACAGATACATTGTGGACTGAGTTTTATCAGCAAAAGAAAGTATGCCATTAGCCATTATTAGTGCATTTCCCTTATTTTTCTACCGTAATCATACTTTGAAACTAATGAGAAAGAGACCAAAGCCACCCATGAAAAAAACCAAAGAAAAAAAGAAGAAACCTCCCCCACAAAAAAAAAAACTCAAAAAACAAAAAACAAAACAAAAACAAACAAACAAACAAACAAAAAACCACCCTAAAAGCAGCTCAGTAAGAAGAAGTAAAGAATTTTTATTAAAGTAAGAAAAAAAATCAGTTAGGCAAGAAAACAGAAGCATTTATCAACCCAGGAAATTTTAGTGGTAGCAGACCTTCTATGTCAACAAATTTAGGACAGGTAACTAGTCAGCTATGGAGTCAGTATAAAACTTAAGGCATTGCATCTTTTTCCTCTGTATGAGTCTCTCACAGGTGTCTATAGGACATAATTTTCCCATAAAGAATTAATTACTTCATCTCAGAGGTAATATTACTGTGAGAAAGTTACGAAGTATAAAAATTTTAAGACTGGGGGCTATATTGGATCTCATCTGCAACCTGATCTTATTTAAAGTGATCAGCTAATCAAAACATGGCAGACTTCAGATAGATTTCAGTACTTCTCCCTCCGCAGCTGCAGAAAATGCCTAAACTGCATAAGTGCACATCTAAATATGGGTAGGGAAATATAGACTTACTAGTTTATAAAAATTCACAAATTCTGCTTCTCTAGCTTTAAGATTGAAGAGCCTGTAAATTCTATAATTAGCATAAGGAATTTACATATCAGGAGATTCAACACTTAAGAGGCTGTAAGAAGTCATAAATTCCGTAAACTGAAGGAACATAATGGGAGAGAGGAAAAGAGTGAGAGAAAGAAGGAAGCAGGAAAGCATGGCTGAGGGGACACAGGGAAGGTGGCAGGGGAGCAAGGAGGGAGAGAAATAACACAGCTTTTGTTTTGCAGAGCTGAAATTACATATGCATCAAGGGACTATATCTGTATCACTTTTTCCACTTTGATTTTCCTGCTTTTATTGGTAATTCTGAAGGAAGATGAGGATTGACTCCCACAGCTTCCTCACTGCCACTAATAAAATATTTTCTCTGAACATGAACAGTATCTTGACCTTTTAAATAATCTTCTTGTCATGTAATCCATTTACCACTCTTTCTGAAAAGCAGTCTGGACTAGAACACATAGCAACATAAGTGGATTTGAAAGAATGAAAGAAGACATATTTTATTAATCATTATTTTTAAAAATCAGCTTTCTTCTGAAAAGTTTAAATACCTTTGAAGAGAATAGAGACATGTCCAACATGTATAGGATTGGGAAGGTTTCAAAGAGAGAACCTAAAATATGTTGAATTATATTTCACTAAAATATTAATAGAATTTAAAGCAACTGTAGGATTGCCCTAGTGCTAGCTTTCCTTGTTCCAGAAGAAAAGATGCCCGAAATCGGATAAGAAAAAAAATATTAAAAGATGATGCCCAGAGTAGAACTTGGATGGAACTGACACAGTGGTTGCTGGTAGTGTTGCCTGAACCTCACTTGAAGCCTCATTTAAATTTCAGTCTTCCAGTCTGATTTGTGAGTTCTGATTCTGCAACATTTTCAGTCAGCCACAACTGAGCAATTTATCATCATACTCCTTAATTCTGTGATAAAAAAGTTATGTTTTTCACATTTCTTCTGGACTTTTTAGCCTGGACATCAGAAACGCATGAATATAAGACTTCAGTGCATAAGTGGAGCTCGGTGTGCCCTAATGCCATCAGGGCAGAAGCATCTTCTTGTGGCTGGCCTGAAGGCTGCTGTATCCTTTGCAATGACTAGCTCAGAACAGGGTACTCCAAGGATCCAAAATGGTGTGAGTGTCCTGCCTGTTGAGGAACAGCAGATCCCAGTTACTGTGACGGAGTCCTAGTGGCAATATTGCCCCTACCAAGACTCCCTGGTTACCATGACCTACCTGATTTACCAGTTGGAGAGACAAAGAGTGAACATGTAGACTTGATCAGTCTTTGGTAGTCCCATCTGATAAGTGCAAAATCTAGTGGAAGTGGACTCTCACGATGTGAATAAAACCATGCGGCCATTGAATGCTGTCATATTGAACATGCTAGAACTCCAGTGTGAAACTGAGTCTGAGACAGCAAGTGATATGCCCCAACTGATATTCCTTGTGCATTTTTTCCATTTTTTTTTTTTTCAATTCAGTTTTCCTTCATATGTACAGATGTTTTATACACCTGGAACTAGCTGCCCAATTTCTAGAGCAGCCTTAGCACTTGTCATGGGCTAATCCTGACTACGCTGGAACAACATAAAGACCCCGGATCACCCATCATTGATATCATTCTGTGGGCAAAGCACAAAAGGAAATGTTTGAGAAAAGTCAAATAAGAACTCAAATTCTTTTTAAAGCTGATTTAGCCATTAAAAACCCCATATGGAGTGAAAGGACCTGCACAGAAGATCCAGATCATGGATATGAAATGACAGTAGAGGTGTAATACATGCCACTGGATGGGATCAATAAGAGAACAACTATATTCCCACCCAAAGAGTATCCTAAACTTTGTGGGTTTCTGGAGAACTCATATTCCACATTACAGCCAGCTTGTGAGACCTCTCTGGCTAGTGACTCAAAATAAGAACTAATTTAAGTGAGATCCTAAGCAGAAACAAGACTTTGAATGGGCCAAATAGTAGAGATTATGCAGTAGCCCTGTGGCAAGTCCATACAGAGCCAGCCATGAGGAACCTTCTCTATGTCACAGCTGGGGACCATGGCCTCATCCAGAGCTTGTGGCAGGAAACATCCAGAGAATCAACATCGACCTCTAGGAGTTTGGAGCTGGAAATATTTAAGTATCCAAGGCCAGCTTCTTCCCAAATGCAGTGGAGATACCTGCAGCACATAGGAAAATTGAAGTTCCTTTAGGAGCAGTTGCTGTGGAAGCACAGATCTTCTGGGCATATTGATTGCCTTTGTTGTGCTGAAGGTTCAAAGGAAGGGTCCCTTCTACATGTATTCAAAACTACAGACTAAGCAGATAGCACTTATCACACTTGAATGGAGAACAACTATCCAGGAATTGTGGAAGAGATCATGGACTGGCCAGTAGGCAATGGTTTCAGACCATCACCTGAGAAGGTGAATCATACCCTAGAGGCCCTGCCATTTCATGAATTACCAGAAAATTAAATATGTTTGTACTGATGCATCCTTTGTTTGCTTCAAACCCATAAGAAGAGTAAAGCTGCTCTGTGGAGTCAAACACAAGGAGCTGGATTTTTCTGGCTTCAAAGGGGCTCATTGCTTAAAGACTGGATGGGCATTGGTCTATTTGTGGAAGCTGCTGAATGATTGCTTTTCCATCACTTTTTTTTTTCCCTTCTTTCTTCACCTTTTAAACTGTCCTTGTCACCTATTAAAGTGCTCTTAGACAAGTTTTCTCGCTTTTACTTCTTCATATTCTCTCTGCTAGTCGAGGTGGGGACTGGAGGGAGGGAGCAGCTGTGTGAGTGATGTTCAGGGTCAGCCCACGTCCCAAAGCACATAGGTCCTTGTAAAGGACAATCACTTTCTTGTTTGGATGCCAAAGATGGAGCCATACTTTGTGTCTTTAGAGGTGTGGATGGATCCAGAGCTACTGATTTTAGTGGTACCATTCTAGTCTTTTGTTTTGTTCCCCAGTTTTTGAGAAAGATTACAACATACCTTGGTGTTTGGTGCTTCTGTTTTAGTATACGATTTCTTTAGATGGATGCCTCACTACCTGTGATTCTGGAAGAAGGAGTGCAGATGCTTCACACAAGTTTAGATTGCTTGATGCAAATTAGACGTTGTAGCCTTGCACCCTCTTCTGACTCTGGCCCAGCAATTTCTGTTTAAATGGATATGCAGACTTCACAGACAGTCAGGCAACTCTACAAAATGGAAACAAATTTTGCAATCTTATGAGGATTTCTCAATCAGGATCAAAGTGTTAAAGAAGAAACAAAATTAACAAAATATAATTGAGCTACATAATTTATTACAAGGACATGAATTAAAGAGTCATTTTAAGACATGGAAATACTTGGTTTAGGACTAACGTCTACCACAGAACTGCAATTTATTTTAAGCAAAACATTTTTTACTGTGATGGAAGCTTGTTGAAAACAATCTCAGCATTACTAGAGCTTGCAATGCATAATTTTTACCAATGTATTCGCAATGTGTTAATCTTATGAAGCCTAAAAGAAGAGGGGAAAAACAATAATCTGTTTTTACAGATGGTAGTCAAATATTTGACTTTTTTTTCTTAGTATCTATTTTTCTTTTACTTCTACATTTTTAATTGTCAAAGATCTGTTGGGAAAAAAAAATCTGCAAAATTACTTTCCTTGGAAGGGGAATAAAAGGATAATATGGAAAAGTAGTGATATCAGGCATTATAATATTCAAGACTGGTGTGACAAAACTTAGTAATGAAAACAGCAATACACATACATTGGTACTTCTTTTAGATATAGTCTGTAAATACATTTTCAGAATATATGTTTAAATTTCCTTTGAGAAATACTGCAGGTTACAGATCTAGAATAGATTTTCAGATTTACTAATTGAGATTTGTCCCATTGTTGCATTTGAATTTGAAGTTACATAATCGTTCAGAATAGAGTGTATTTCACAATGCTCTTTGGACAAATACAATACTATCTCTTTTATTGAAAGTCTCTTTTATTGAAGTCTTCTCAGTTAAAATTACTTGAGTCCCTTCTCTTCCAGTAGAATCTTTTCCTTGAATTATGAAAAGCTCAACAACAAAAATAATTTTTTAATAACTGTCGGTTGACAGGTAGGATCAACAGCATTCTTCCCATCACCATGCCTAAGAGAATTGTTTTTGCAGCTTCTAACTATATGTATCAAACTGTGAGCATGTCACTGCACCTTTAAGGTAGACTGCCTGCTTTGAGGGGTTAACGTATAGCCCTGGGTAATTCCAAGCTGCAGATGCCTGAAACTGGCCTGAGTTTAAATGTATACTATGTTAAAAAAAAAAAAAAATCAACATTTAAAAATTATTTTTAAAAGATGCTGCCAAAATCAGAAGCAATTAAGGAAAGAAAAAATTACTTGGAATAGTAGAATCAGAAAAGAACTGTGCTGTGAACAACAACAAAAAACATTTGAAGAGGGTTCTTTTGGTACCTGACATGTACTGTTGCAGCCACCAGCAGCTGAACTCTTCCTGTCCTGAAGGCAAAGTTCTGGGCCTGTGACCAGCACATTTTTGCCATAGGACAGACCAAAACGGGGAGGAAGGGGAAATGAAGCTCTGGAATGAAGTGAAGTCTGCCCATAGCTGACATGAGTCAGCTGCCTCTCCCAGGCTCTGGCATAGATGAGGCAAGTGGGAAAAGCTGTTGCCCTTTTGGCACCTGCCCTTGGCAAGCTGCTGTTCTGAGGAACAGATGACTGCCTGGAGCTGGCCCTGCTGTTTGGCTGTTTGCACCCTTTGTGTGTACTCTGCTGCAGAAAGTTCAAGGCAAGAGAATCAGACCAATTTACAGTGGCGCATCAATTGAATTTGCAGACAGGTCTTTAGCAGTGACTGAACTCCCATTTCACTTATATCAGTGTAAGTTTTACAGATAATTTCAATTGAAGAGCCAAGCCATCACTGAGCACTTTTGAGAACCCAACTTTAATACATGGGTCTTAATTAATAAGGTAAAGACAATTCCTACAGTCTGAGGACTTTGGCCAAACAATGAACTGAATTTCATGGGGAAATTCTGGGGAAGCTTTGATTGAATGAGGTCATGAATTAAGTGACATTCATTCAATCTGTTACTGTAGTGATGATTCATATGCAAATTGTTCTGTTTGGTGTTTTTAAGTAAAATCCAAACTGAATTAGTTAGTGAAAGCTGATTTTTACTGTATTTTGTTATTTTTTTAAAGATAGCATAGGAAAATGAACAGGAATGTCCTCACATGAGGAAAAACTGGGAAGGTTTTTTGCAGGTGCCCTCATAAATTAATTTCTTGCCAGTATTAAGTAATTATTAAAAACCAAAATGCAAATAAAAACCAGAAGCAGAATTTTAACTTTATAAAGTAAGGAGAATCTGGGAGCAAAGGGCAGAAAAGAAAATTCTCTGTTGCACTCCCTTTAAATTTTACTTAGGTCTCAATTTTACTTTCAGAAATAAGAGCAATAACATATGACTTGTCAAGACTGACATTCCATATGTAATCAAGATGTACGACCCGAAATCATAATTTCCACTGCAGTTATATAACCAAGAGCACCTGAAACTGGGAGAAACTATTACAGTACAAATCTAGGCAGACAGGAGTGACATAGCCTAGAAAGCACAGCTCAGCCCTGGCTAATTACAACTGAGCATCTCCAGTACTGCTTGACTGCCAGGGTAAGCTGTGCTACTTTTCTAGCTCAAAATTGCAACTTGACACATGACACATCTTACATGGACTAACTGCAAGTTTTAGTAGGTGCTGTGCTTTTTTTTTCATCTATGTTTCATAGATTCCTTTATGCTTGTCCTGGGTTCCTCTGACACTTGTATTTTTTATTTTCTTTATACAGCAATAGAACTTCAGGTGAAAGCCTGAAGGATATTCCTTTTGCCAGTGTTTCTGAATTCTGTAGCTCATGACAGACAGTTGGGTCATCATAAAACCTCTTTAGTGAAGGTTTTCCAGTGTGAATGTTGCTGCAGAAAATTCCTGATTCTTCTCCCATGATCAGAGAATTTCTGAAAGTTTCCTCCTTACAGTTAATTTATTTTTGCTTCCTAGGATCTGTTTTTTTACTTTTCATTATTCTTCCAATTTCTTTGGTAAAAATTTTGCATATTGCCTATCTATTAAGTCAAAACTTGTACTTTACTCAAGTGAAAAAGCAAAAATGAGAAAAATGAAAACTTAAAGCTGTCCTTGCTTTGAATGCTGGGGTCAGTCCTCAATTCACAGAGGCTGCTGTAAACACTTTTATGTCCCAGACAATTGATCTGTACATTGACATCTCTTTCTACTGCAATTCTAGTTCTTAATTTCAAAACTAATAGGAATCTTCTACAGACTTTTTCTCTCTGCCCTGTACTACTTGATTTGCTCACAATAATAATTTCATTCTTTTCTAGTAAATATTTTCAGAATCAGGGCCCTGCTCTAAAGTACAAAGCTAGATGTATCTGCTTCAAGCCATTCCCCTTGTAAATTATTCTTCCTTCACTACTAGGTCCCCAAACTCTACTCATTCTGTAGAATATACCCAGTGGCTAAAACAACATTTTAACTTACTTTTAACTTTAAATTAACACATTAAGCCCAAATGTGTTAACCACATAAAAGAATGTATTTCTGTATCAAGCTCAAATTTAGTTATTTCATAAAATATAAGGAAAAAAAAAAAACAACAAAACCCGAGTTTACTGATGTGCCACAAGTAAAGCAGCCCTGTTCAGGGATCCCATAAAAAATGGGCTCATGCTCCATTAAATCATCCCTCAGTTGAGTTTTCTCATTCTTTGTCATGTAGCAACAAAATGGAGTTTATTGAAAATAGATAATGTCAGCCAGGGCAGATCTGCAGAGCTGTGTGCAGTCGTCAAGAGTGTGTCTGCATTATTTTTATTCTCCACACTCAACCCCAGTAATGCCCTGGGGATTAGGACTGAAGGGCAGGTGCTTTTCCTGCTCTCAGTCCTCTTCACACCTGGTCCTGTTCCTATCACCTGTTACCTGTACTGTAAATACAGGATCATCACCTCTCAAACTGTTTTATTTCTTCAGTGTTCTCAGGCACCTGGATCTTAAACAAGGACAACCATTTAATAAGTTATGTACTAAATACATAATTGTGCCACTCCTGCCTGCACCCACAGATGCCTTCTGCCCCTTGTCATTTTCCCACAGTATTGCTGCCCATCCATTATGTTATTTTACATATGATATACATTATGTTATTTTATATATGATAAACCCTCCATTGCCCACTCTTCCCCAAGCTGTTCCGCTTCCCTGTTTGTGAGTGAAATTGGATTCATTGCTGTTGCTTCATGGACTGCTTTGGTGATCTAGATCTCATTAGTAGTCATGGGCAACCTAAGAAATCCCATCTCTACAACTGAATGAGAAAAGGCCACTAACAAGAGATATTTAGGTGTTTACAGATGGCTGTAAATTTCCAGGGCACAGAGGAATATTTACTATTGTTAGTGTGTAGTGAGATATTAAAAAACTCAGTGTTTACCTTCATCTTTGGGTGCTCACACCTCTAAATGTCCTGTGCTACGTAACAGACAAAACTGTGCCATCCAGGCTCCAGTTCCACATGAATCTCCATAGTACAGAAAGCAAGCAGTCAGATTGGACTTTGGAGAGAGGAAAAAGTTATAATGTTTTAGAATTGCTACACAGAGAATGTAAAAAGTGAGCCTTCATTTTCATATGTCATGAAAACACATTTCTGTAATGAAACAGAAAAGTAGTTCTCACAAACAGTTATTTTTACACTTTTCACAAACTAGAAGCAGTTTTATATTTTAATGCTATCAGATACCATATTAGTTTCAGAATCTATTAGTCAATGTAAATAATCACAAAGTTTCATCTCCAGTGTTCAATTTTATTAGTGAGCACTTTTGGAAGAAAAATAAAGTCATATGTTATTTCCTAATAAATCTCAGGTATTTATACCATGCTACACCATAAAACTCTCTTAAGCTGATTCTAACAGAATACAGTCTTTAAAGCATAAGGTGTGCCATAAAAACATCTGTAATTTATAATATAATCCTATAGTAGTTATTGTTAGAAGTTGGCAATGCAAAGAGTCCCCCAGTTTTACTTAAAGTCTTTGCTCATGTAAAAGTTTGAGAAGTGCCCTCCTATGGTTGTGAATCTTTCATGTTTCATTTCTGCTGAAGATCTGGAAGTGATAAAGCAGGCAGTTCAGGTACTTATCAAAGGAAGCTTTGCATTTTACAACATTTAGTAGGAGAACAGCATGATCTCTTGTTGGTTCTAACCCCTAAAATTAGCATGGATTACTATATTAGGCAACACTAAAATTGGTATTTAGCAGTTATGCTAATGCTTCAAATTCAGTGAGAAGTTTCAATATTTTAAGGGAGCTGAGTCTATCTGCCTGAAATACTAGTATAGTGGGGTAATCCTATTGTTTGGCCCAGGAGGGGCTGTAGTCAAGAGGAATGATGGGATCACCTCACCATTCATGTGACAGCTTCATCTGAAGACAAGCCCTGGATCAGCCATCCTCCAGAGATAAACTTTTGCAAGCCCCTTCATAGAAGGGGATGTCTCGGAGTAAGAGAGAAGGGACAGAGGACAACATTTGGCACTAATGATATTCAGGTTGCCCTATCAGGAAGATCTGCAGAAGAGTTGAATAGATTTGGAGTTTCCATAATAGCCCCAGCATGTTGTCTTCTGTTAGGAGCCTTAGTAACAGTCTCTGACAACTGCATCTGAAGTAAAACTTACAAGAATTGTTCATCAGGTAGCTATTGGAAGAAAAAACCCCAAACAAACACAGACACACCCTCAGGGATACAAGAGATATATTGTAATAAAAGAACAAAAAAGGCATGCTGCTGGAAAAGATTATACTGCTAGAACCAAAGATAATAGCAGTGCTCTATGAGCACAGAAGTTCCTCCCTGTCAGATGAAGAGATTTGATGAAACCCTAGAACCACTGCCATGCTGTCATCCTATTGATTACAGAGAAGCTCATGCTGGTACCTCTTCTCGAGGCACTTTGACTTGAGCACAGCATTGTCCTAATGCAGCTGTTGGCTTGCTGATGAGACCTCAAGGAAGGTCTTACTGGAAAACAGGCAAAACGCGTACGTCTGCAGCTGCTTGAACATTTAAAGCTACCCCTGCATCCCCTTGGTAGAAACCATCTCTCCCTGAGCTTCACTTTACTCATTTTCATAATTTAAGACCATCTAAATATAATTAAGAACTCCAAATTAATGAGTAGTAGCTAACAATGAGAAATTTTTCTTTTTCTCTGTGTACTCAACCAAAGGGGCAGGCAATGAAATATGATGCTAGACTAAAAGGAAATCAGAGAGTTCACTGCAGTAATATGTCACTGGTAGTAATTGTGCCATAAAATGAAAGTGTTTATTTTTAGTTTGAATCTTTTATTAAAATAAATCCTGTTGGGGGAATTTACCTACAAAAGTTATTTTTATATGTGTGCAGCAAATTTTTCTAATTATGCAGATACTCATGGGAAAACTAGCTACCACTGAAATGTAATGATATGTTTGTAAAAACAAGATTTTTGTTATTTTTTCAAAAAGATATGTCATTGCTGACATTTTAATTATGTAATTCCTTCTTAGACTTCTAATTTCAATGCTGTTTCTATATTTCAAAAGGAAATTGTTATGATATTTCTGAAAACAATGATAATAAATATTTTTGGTGATCCCACAAAACAGATCTACATATTCTGAGCAGAGTGGTAATACATGAACCACTGCAGAAAATAGATATGGAAATAATATGAAAATTGCCTGTCTGGATAATACTGACAAAATACAGATTTTGACTGTGGAGAAATTGTTCCCCACAGGGGAGATCAGGAACAGCTTTTTAGTTTAGAAATTGAGTGAAGGTATCAGGTGCTGTGCAGGTGGTTTTGCTAAACCCTTAAAATAGACAATGAAGTCTTCAGGCTCTGGGTGCCAGATTTTTTTTTCCATGTAAAGGGCAAACTATCTTTCTGAGCTGGAAAACATGAAAGGAATCACTTTGAGAGCAATATTCTCCATGGGCAATAACAGAGAACTTCTGAGCCTAGGCAGTAATTAACAAGCCCCACTGTCTGCTTCTGCAGTAGGAGGTTTCATTGCCTGCACGTCACTGAACTGTCTGGATCTGCAAATTACGTTCAACCTGGGACCTCCAAAATGACTTTAATGTGATCTTGCAAAACACTGAAGTGATTAAATTCTATTTCCATGAAGTAATGGCAAATATTAACCAATGTTCTTTTTTTTTAAAAAAAAAGGAAAATTTCTGAGCTTTTGAAATCTACATGAAGTGCAAAAAAAAAACCCCAAAACCAATCCACCAGAAAATAGAAGCTGGAAAAGAGAATCATCATTTTCCCTTACTCATGTACTCATAAAACCCAGAATGCTATTCTGAAGCATTAAATCACTGCTTTCAGAGCATTTTTTACCATTTTTCGTTTGCTGCATAGATGCATTCCTTCATTCTGTTTAGTAAGCAATTTGGGTTTTATTCAAGAAAGCAGGATATTACCACCTTCTTTACATTCTGTGGGAGTTCTTTCCTGTTGCCTTAGACTTATTTACTAATAATATTTTATAGAATAGTTTATACATGTTTTTATGTATAATAAATAGTTTATACGTGTTTTTAGAAACATATATAAACCTTAAAAATTTAAGATGTATACATACATACATAGATCTATATATATGTATGTACCTTAAATTTTTTGACCCCTTAGATTGCTCAGTACAAGTAGGCAGCTGTTCAAGTTCTCCCAAGGTCCTCTCTTTCCTTCTAAACTTCACACCCTTTTCCAGCATCTTCTAAATGAAAACAGCTTAAGAGGAGAACAGTCAGGGCAATCAGAAACCAGGAGGAGACACAGGCCATGGCAGATAACAGTGCAAGTCATGCAGCATGTGGGGTGATGAGCAAAAACTTCTGCTGCAGGTGTTAGAAAAGTCCCCACAAATCTAAAGCTCTATCCAAATATTCATTACCTATATTAGGCAATGTCCAGGCCAGAGTTTTGTGTAACACTTTTCGCAGCTTTGCCAGTTCTGTTATGAATAAATACATCCTCATCTCCTTTTGCTGAGCTACTTGTGTGTACTCATCTGGAGTTGGATTTATGTTTTTCTGTAAATCACTACAAAGAAGCAGACATTATATATCAAAATTTGTGATCCTCTGTTTATAAATAACAGATCTGATTTTAGAGAACATGCAGTAAGCCATCACCTCCCCTTCTACATGCAAACACGGATAGAGCAGATTTTTTATTTTGTGGAGCTAACACATCTTTGCAGATGTTGCAAGTTAGCAAGTCCTAGCCGACTTGTAAATGGCTAAGAGAGGCCTCAAAGTTTTTGTAATCTCAAATTACATCTGTACTTCTGTGGTCTGAGTGATAAAGCTTCTTTATTTCTAAATTTGAGGGTACTAAATTGATTTGATTGTCCTGCGCTTCCTAGTGCTTGCTCATCTACCAAAAGAAAAAATACTGTCATTAATATTTCCTGTCCATGAAACAGCTGTG
>WBNO01027027.1:0-54211 GCA_013400575.1 Peucedramus taeniatus | reverse complement strand
CACAAACATCACTAATCCTTTTTGCATTTTAATCAAACAGTAGGTTCTACATTTGCTACAAATTTGTACAGCTCATGCCACAATATATGGTGCATAGCAAAGATGAAGGCCACAGATGCTAGAGGAAACAATAAAATAAAACACCATAAACATTAAAATAAAATAAATAAAACCTTAAAAAAATGTTTTCTGTAAAAATAGAATAAACAGAGCCTTTATTTAAGTTTTTATTTTGAACATTTTTTTCTTCTGTCAAGGCAGTGCATTTCAGACATTACTGAAATTAAGACAAATAATCTGAAATGTTACTAGGAAACAGTATTGCTAGTATTACATATAGCACTATATATATTGTCACCAGTACTAATTTTTAATGTATAAACTAATGTAAATGTTATGTTTTAACATTAATGAACATGTTGCACTAAATTCTATGGCTAGAAAAGTTCTCTTTGGGAAGAAGGGAATGAGATTTGTCATGATCATTCTGATTACAAATGTGTTTTCCAAATTGCATAATTTTTGGTGGAGATATATCATGCCAAAACTTTGTCTTTGGTTTTAAATTTGTTCACATCTTACAGATTCCATCAATATTTCTGCCTTCCGTAGGGGTTTTGTTTGATTGGTTGTTTTTTTCCCTTACTCCATAGCTAAATTTAGCATAATAATTTACCAAGACATATGATTTTTTTTTTTTTTCAGAATGAATCTAATTTTAGTGTTGCTTAAAATCCTAGTTATTGGAAAAAATATTCTGAATCTTTAACATATGAAGCAGAATGAAGATGAGTGAAAAGTCATCTTTCACTAGGCTTAAGGCATTTTGTTTTAAATTTAAAAAAAATCAAGCAAGAGACTGTGAAACTATGACTCTATTTTTTTTAAGTGCAGCCTTTGTTTATTTATAATTATATTAAATTGCATTTAATCTAATATTATTCTACTTTGTTTTGAGGTCAGGATTGTTTCTAGAATACACTGAAATATCTGAAATACCCTTGTGGAACAAGTGACAATAATATCTAAAGACACATAGCAAATATGAAATGTGTAAGTTATAAGGTAAGTTACTATACTTTTTGGATGAGAAAGAGGGCTAGATGCAGTCTCCCAGTTGGAGAAACTTTCTAAACACATAATTTGTTGTAAATAGGAAAGGAATTTCATTCTCCATTGTTCTTTATTAATTGTGAGAATATTCTTTATTAATCACAAGAAATATGCAAACAGAGTGAGGATCTCACTGAACCTCTCCAGTGCCTCTTGCCCCTACCACTTGCTTTAGAATAATTGGCAGATGTAGCTGCCCCCAAGACTTTAGATCCATGACAGTATATTTTTCATGAGAAGCCTTGGAATTAAAAAAATTCTCTCCTTCTTACTTTCACTATGTCATATTTATGTTTGAGATATTTTCCATATTTTCTTAGAACATTAAAGTCTTCTTAAAAGTTGGATTTTTTTGATGATAGGTTTTATTATGCAATTAAATTTCCACCAATTTCATGTGTAATGCAGAGATATTTTCTTTTTTTTCGTCTTTTTTTCCTGTGTGTCTATGGCTCATCACTGCAGAATTTTGCAAAAAGGAAAGAGAAGTTTGAATTTCACTGTTTAAACTTTGTGACTTCCCTTGCTCTTACAGACAAAAGCAATATTTTAAAGGTATACTACACTGGAGAAGTACAGAACTAAGAACTGACATAGAAATAACTCATCCTGTAGTTCTAAGTGTGTCCTTGAAAATGTTTTCCACAAAAACAAAGCAATGTTTTATGTTTCTACCACCTACATAAAGATACCTTGTCAGAGCACTGAGGGAAAAAAAAATATTATATATGAAGTGAACTCCCACACCAAAGTGTTGAAATCCACCTGAAGTGATTTTAAGTGTTTTAATTTTCTTTTTAAAAGAAAACTTATCCTCTTTTACCTAGCTGGCAACATCTTTCCCTCTTTTTGAACTCTTACCAGGGTGAATGCTCTGAAAGAAGCAATAGTGAATGTTCACACAGCTACTATATCAGGAAAAAAAGTTGTGATTTCCCAAATTTTATGTTTTATTATGCATTTTTATGAGATTTTTGCTTTTTAACCACTAATGTATTATTCAATGTTTCCCATCTACTATTCATTATTATCTTATTAAAATTTTCAGTCTTCATATTAGGGAGCAGAAACAATAAATAAAAAATGCATGTGGGAATCAGAATTTATGTCTGACTGATTAATGAATAATAATGGAAGAAGGAATCATAAAAATCACCAAGGCCTGCTAAAGAACATTCATTAAATTATTGCCTCTCTTCTCTGAAAATCTCCCTTTCATCAAACCAAAACTGAGGTTTAACTAATCTGATAACCAGAAGGGAAAAATACCGTAATAGATACTTTTTGCATTGTACAGAAGATAAATAATGTAATACTACATTGCATAATTCATATAATCACATAAAAATTTTGGTAATTATTCCTAGAATTATATTACTTATTTTTAGGGAGGCCTGTCCCTCTTGAACCTTTACATTAGCCCCCACTGCAGGGGCAATATCCCTCATTCCTATTATTAGTGCAGAATATCACTCAGATCTTATTGTTTATTAATCACACTATTCTATGAGAGCAAAAAGAAATGTAATTAGTTCAATAACTCACGCAGAACATGCCAATACATTCTGTAACTATGTAATAGAATAAAATAACTGGAAAAATGTTACTAGCCTATTTCTAGAGTTAAAACTTACCAACTAGTCAATTAAATACTGTACCAATACACTGAAGAATATACAGAATAAAATAATACTTAAATACTTAATAAATACTTAATTAAATAAAGTTCTTTTAGTGTAAAATGAAAACATTTTTATGCTTTTAAAAACTAAAAGCAAGACCAACACTTCAAGTTGGATGTTCAGCAAACACGCTGGAGATCTGCTCTGATAAGAGTGAACCTACCTTTTATTTACCATAAAGAATTAACCACAGTGAATTATTGTGACTTTTTCTATGCAAGCATTTGTTGCAGTCAAAAGATAGGGCTTCCAACTGGGCAGAAGAAACTTGTGAGCACAGATATCCATCTTCCAGAACACAGGCAAGAGCAGCCTCTGATTTAGGTTTTCAACTGCAAACATAGTGTGGTACTGACATCATTGAACCTTTTCCACTGGCATTAGAAGAGGCTTATGGCAGGTGAAAATACTTACATGTAGCTAAGCAGAACTTCAACGTGTTAATACTCAAGAACAACACAGAAAGTAATTTGGAGAGATTACAATGTTTCTGTTGAAGATGACATGCAACTAGCCTTTGGTAATTAATTTTAGCAATATCAATTTAGATCTGTTCACAGTCACTTGATGACTACAGCTCTAGGCAAACTCACTCTGTTGATATTTTCACTTGGGTGGTGGGTTTGCAGATGAGCTTAGGAGAGGATGTACATTTAAGAATCAATTAGCTCCCTATGCAAACAGTAAGTTGGCCAATTAATTTGATGAATACTTTTTCCTGTCTGAGAGTATAATAATTTTCCTAGATAAAATTTTTTCAGTAAAATCCTGCATGTAATTTTCATACTGTTAAATCAAGTGGGATAAAAACATAAATCAATTGTTTATTTATATTCTGAATATAATAATAAAGGTATTAGTTCTACCATGCACATGTTTGAAAGATTCTGGGCATGTTTCAAAGTTTTATTTGCATAATTTTTTCTTCATAAAAGGTTTCTAAAATAATCATGCATTTGATTTAATTACAATTACAGCTCCTTACTACTTACTGAGAATTTGAGAAATAATTAAATGCCTTTACTGCATTTCTTCCTAATGCCTTACATAAATTATTTCTCATTAAAATGTTGAAAATTTGTACCTGGAATATTCATATGCAACATTACTCAGCTTATTGAACCAGATTTGAAATATTTCACTGTGTTACAAAATTCTCTTGATGTAATATTTTGCTTTTAATTATAGCTATTTTCTTGTAAATGTCCTATTGTCACCCATTTAGAAAAAAGAAGATACAATGATGGAAAGATGACAGGAAATACCAATATCAACTTTAACCCCCAAATATTACAGGTGGAAAAACGAATATTAACAAAAGCAAATGTGTAGGTTTTTTTTTTCCTTTCATCTCCTGTATATAGCAATTAGGAAGTACATCAAATGCTCTAATCACTGTCAAGAACTCAGTCATTTGAACACTTTCATATTTTCTTTCTCTTCTGATAATAACACTTATCTGAAGATCATAGCTAAAGCTCTAAACAAGAATTCTCTTGTAATCTGGAGTTGCTATGCAGTATAGCAAATCCTAGGAAGAACTACACTTCAGAGAGTTAATCATAGATTGAGAGTGGAAGTAACAGGACAAGGCAGAGATTCATTTGGACCCCACAAAAAATTGTTCTAAAAGTAAAGAAGCTGAAAAACTTAATTTCAAGTTTATTGAGACTGAAGTATAAGTATAGTTTTCTATCTCTCCATTCTTCAGTGATTCAAACCCACAGCTCTACTTTTCTAAGTTCTACTGATG
The DNA here is from genome assembly GCA_013400575.1 of Peucedramus taeniatus. Taxonomy (NCBI): domain Eukaryota; kingdom Metazoa; phylum Chordata; class Aves; order Passeriformes; family Fringillidae; genus Peucedramus; species Peucedramus taeniatus. Next base: position 49,663 of record WBNO01027027.1, on the reverse strand, counting down.
CTTTTTGGGGTTATGTATCTGGTTTAACATCTACATATGACAATTTTATGCTTTTACTAGGGATTAAATATAAAAGAAAAAGATTCAACATGTTTTCTGCATCTTCAGGGTTTTGCTGTGATGATCTCCAGTGCTTTTCTTTTGAATTGCTATGGTAAAAAGGAGTATGTAGAGGGTGATCACAGGAACTGGGGAAACATGCCATTATCACAGACTTCCCAGAATCCTGTCTGAAGACTATCATGCTCTCTGAGCAACTACTCATTGTTAGTGATTTTGAATATGGGATGTTAAAAGCATAGCAGTGGAGGAGTGAGAGAGCAGGAAGAAACTATTTTATGTGGGGAAGGCATTTTATATAATCGCAGAATGTTTTGCTTTGGAAAGGATCTTAAAGGTCATCTAGTTCTATTAAAGCATGGTAGTTGGGGTTTTTATAAAATTCAGGATAAAATTTTTAACAAAAGATGTTTTCTTTTCCTCTTAGCTGTTGAGGTTATGAACCATACAATAATTAGTTACTGTATAGCCACTTCTTTTAGTCTTAGGTAGTTAGATACTCCTGAGTTATTTTTATATATCATTAAAATATGTAACATTCTGACAATAATTTATAACCAAGAAAGAAGATCAGGAAAAATGTAGCATGAGTAGCCAGCAACATCTTAGACATTTTTTCCTGAGGCAGAAGAAAGGGAAAGGTTAACAGAGTTTTCTTTCCCATCTTCCCTTTTCTAGAGAGAGAAATCAGCTGCCCCAGATGGAGGAAATAAATAAAAAAAATAGGTGACAGTATTTAATTTTTTGTACTTCTCCTTTCATCTTATACTGTTGATTAAATTATGATAGCCTGGAGATGAGAAGGTTACATGGAGAGCTCATAGCAACATTCCAGTATCTGAAGGGAAGCTGGAAAGGGATTCTTTGTCAGGAACTGTTGTGATAGGACGGGGAGTAATGGGTACAAACTGAAAGAGGGGAAATTTAGGTTGGATATTAGGAAGAAATTCTGTACTGTGAGAGTGGTGATATACCAGAACATCTTCCTCAGGGTGGTTGTGGATGCCCCAACCCTGGTAATGTTCAAGGCCAGGCTGGATAAGGCCTTGAGCAACGTGGTCAAGTGGAAGTGTCCCTGCCCATGATAGGGGGAGTTGAGACTAACCCTTAATGTTCTATGATTCTATGATTCTGTATCTGAAGTGTAACTGTTCACTGCTATTTTGATACAGGTGTTTATTAGCTGAATTTTGAGTTAAGGTTACAATTCAACCTTCTAAAGGACTTTGCTGAAGGTGAGCAAGACTATCATGGGGTAGATGGATGTAGACAGTCTGAAGGAAAGTATCTGAGAGATAGAATTAAGTTTTTCATTTTGTTTAATTTCTCTCTTCTACAGAACATAACTTTAGCACAAAAGTTGCAGATGAGAACACATTAATTTTAATACTGCTCAAAAGCGAAAGATAACCAAAATATTATGGATATTGACTTTATTAAATATATTAAATAAAGGGGAATCCAGACAACCTCATCCAGCCTAAATTCAATGTCCAGGAAGATTGTGGAGCAAAATCTCTTACAAGAGCTTGCTCTACATACATCAGGGACAAGAAGGTGAAATGGAACAGCCAATGTGTTTACTGAGAACAAATCAAGTCTGACACCTAATGGTGTGTCTGGCTCTGTGGGCAAAGGAAGACCAGTGGATGTTCCATGCCTTGGCTTCAACAGCTGGCTTCAGCTGTTGGCTTCAGTTTCCGTATCACCAAATTAGTGAGACAATGGCTGGATAAGTGAAAGTTAAAGGTGGCTTGGAAAACAGACTTGACAGCTGGCCTTAGCCACTGTTGTTATCACTGGTACAAAGTTTAGCCAACATCCGGAAAATAGAAGCAACCCTCAGTCAGAATTCAGTACTGAGACCAATACTGTTTGAGTTCTCATTAAAGACATAAATGATGGGACCGTGAGCAAATGATGGGACTTGGGAAGTTTGCAGATGACACCAGACTGGAGAGGGGAGAGCAGTTAGCATGCTGGAGGGCAGGGCTGCTACTTAGAGGGACCAGGACAGACTGAAGAAATAGACTGGACTTGAACATAAACAAATGTAAAGGCTTGCAAGCCTTGCATCTGGGCTGTGGTAATTAAAGATAGAGCCAGCAGGTCTAGAAGAATGATCTTTCACTCCAGTTTGGCACCTGTAAGACCTCACCTGGTGAGTTGCATCAAGACTGGACAACTCCAACACAAGAAAGAGGGAGTCCAGAGGACACCTGCCAAAATCATTAGGGGTCTGGACAGAATATGTGAGGAGAGGCCTGGAGAGCTGACATATCTGATCAGAAAATACAGAGAAGCTGGACCCAAAACATGAGGGTGGTTAAACACCAGAACAGGTTGCCCAAGGATGCTGTGGAATCTCCATCCTTGGAGGTGCTTGAGACTTGACGGGACCTGAGTGTGGAACCCCAGAAGATAAGCAGCTAATCTGAATGTCTCAAACACTGATATCTGGATGGCTGTGGAGACAACCAAGGACTGTTGGTAAACACAGATAAGAGTTGTCGGTAAATAACCAAGGAGTTTTGGTATTATTATTCCATGATAAAAAAGAAGTTGTGATTGGAGAAGGGGTTCATGTGAAGGTAGGGCAGCATTTTCTGGGACAAATCTTTTTGTTCTAGTCCCCAGAGGCAGAATATGGTCAAGCCATGGAAGGGATGTCACACTGAGAAATTACTGAGCAAAAACTAGTAAGGCAGTAAAATGGATTTGTGCTTGTTTTAGCATTCATACACACATAATTGTGTAAAGATAGTGTCCATCCTGACTATTTGAACTTCTATAAATTATACTGCAGTTTGCATGTTTGCAAAGGAAAATGACAGATCTTTTACGTGAAAGCCCCCCATCTTTAAGTGGGACAGAATAGGTGCTAAACATGTGTGCCTCCTCTGTAAATGCTGTGTGACATGCTGATTTTCCAAGACAGATGTATATAAATATGCTTACTAGGTTTATGCAAAATGGCTGTGAACCTCATGTTTTCCTTGTTAAAAATACAGCTATTAATACTGCTTATGAAAAATGTAGCAAGGACAGAATAATAAAAATGTTATCAAAGCTGCTGGGAAACACTTGTGCAAGGGAAAGGTACAGATAACAAATGCTGTCAGTGTTGGCAGATGGAGCTTTATTATATGCAGCAATAGGTTTGTCTTGCTTGTTTCATCATGTGGCATTTCAATAATTTGCTACTAGGAGAAGGTTTTATTATACATCTCTTCTCCCACACATGTTCACAATACCCAGGGCAGTCAGTGTTCAGTCTACTGCCTCTTGTTTCAGCTGGTATTTTGGAACATGGACTTTTAGTCATCCCCGAGTGGAAAGGAAGGGACAACAATAGACAGTATTTCCATACCTGTAGTTTTTCCTTGCTTGATCACAGCACATTGCAGAACCATTAATATGAATATAAAAAGTACTTTCAGCCTGAGAGGTTTTCCATTGATACAATTCAGCTCATGGTTGAGAGTTGCACAGCCAAAGACACTTTCAACAATTGTGATGCAAATATTCCAGATAAGCAGCAAAAAGGAAGAAATAATGGCACAGAATAATATAGCACTGATATTGAAGAGATCTTTATATTAATTTAGCTATCATTTCTCTTGCTAGTGTAATGAAATCCCAGTAGGTATAATATGAATTCTGAATATGTGTCTGAAAAAGTCTTTGTTCATATTCTAATATAGTTCAATCATGGTATGGGCAAAATATGAAAAGACAGAGACCTAGAATAAACAGCACAGCACTGAAAATAACTGAATTAAACTACAGTGATACTGACTCTTTTTTTTTTCCTCTGCACAAAATTCTTGTTATAGTGAAGCTCACCATTCTCTAAGTGTTGCCTTTTGAAAGGAACTCATTCATCCTTCTGAAGCTGAAATGCTTTTTGGTTGTACAGATAAAGTATTGGTTGTTCAGATAAAGTGTGTCATAAACCATATGCTAATTATATTCTTAGGTGTTTATTTGATACCTATTTAAAAATGTAATATGAAAACCCCACTTGAAACAGGCAGATAAATACATAGGTAGTCCATAAAAATTCCTGTAAGTGTTGACTCCATATGCCAATACATTTTATAACAAAAAGTGATATATCTGCATGTGAGATGAGTTTAATGCTGAATAACTGTTTTACATCAGACATCAGCCAATATTTTCCCTTTTATAAACACTTAGAAATAAACAGAACATCTATAAAAATATAAGATTGATTAATCTTATGTAGATCGATTGTAAGGTGCAGACCCATGCATGATATAAATGCATTGAAAAGGTAGTCAAGAACTGAGGCTTGACTTGTTCTTTGTCAAGGTTATATTACAGAAGCTGGGTTTCCAAACTACTTTAACTGCATTTCAGCACCTAACATGAACATTTCTCTGGCATTAAATTGTTCCTGTATTTTGCTTGCTTATCTCTAGAAACCTTAGCAATAAAATATGTCTGATAAATTGGGTGGCCTTCTATGATGGGGTTACAGCATTTTGGGTAAGGATGTCATCTCGCTGGATTCATGTGAAACATTTGACACTGTCCTGTGTGGCATCCTTGTCTCTAAAATGGAGAGATATGGATTGGATGGATGGATGGATGGATGGATGGAGGGATGGATGGATGGATAAGAAATTAGCTATATGGCTGCAGTCAACAGCTCAGTATCTGAGTGGAGACCAGTGACAAGTGACGTCCCTTAGGGTCAGTGATGTTACTTAATATTTTTGTTGGCAGCATGGACAGTAGATTGAGTGTGTCCTCAGCTAGTTTGCTGAGAACCAAGCTGTGTGGTGCAGATGACACATTGGAGGGAAAAGATGCCATCCAGAGGAACACTGATAGACTGGAAAGGTGAGCCCATGGAAACTTCATGAAGTTCAANTCAGTCACCTTGTCCCCCATGTATGGTTTGTTGTGTGGGTTTTCTCCCACCCCTATGTTTTCCCTATTGGTTTAGTTAAACATATCCTTATCCCTATTGTAGCTACCCTTGGCTGCTGTACCCGCCTCCCTGAGTCAGAGGTTTGATCAGAGAGCCTTGGGTGGAGGCCACTTCATCTTGTTCCTTCAAGGAGATTAAAGCTCTTTGGAATACCTTGACGGAGTGTCTGGCTCCTGGCTTTCTTTATCTCGGGACTGTAGTGGCTTTTCTCTGCAGCTGAATCCACACAGCTGCCCTGACCCACACCGAAGCCTCAGGGGAGGTTTTGGGGTCGCCTCTCGTGTGGCTCCCACCGCCACAAAGGGGCGGGCCAGCCGGATTCCCCACCTTGTGGCGGCGAGGAGAAGCTGCAAACAAGGCCAAGTGCAAATTCTGCACCTTGGTTGCAACAACCCCAAACACAAATGCAGGCTGGATAGTGAATGGATTGAGAGCAGCCATGAAGAGAATGAACTGAGAGTGCTGGTTGAGGAAAACCTCAACAAAAGCCAGCAATGCGTCCTCACAGCCCACAAACACAGCTATATCCTGGGCTGTATCAAGAATAGTGTGACCAGCAGATGAAGGGATGTGATTCTTTCCCTCTACTCTGCCCTCCTGAGACCTCACCTGGAGTGCTGCATCCAGCTCTGCAGCCCCCAACAGAAGAAAGACATGGATGCATTAGAACAAGTCCATGGGAGGGCCACAATGATCAGAGGAGTGGAGCATCTTACTGTGGAGACAGTAGAGATTGTTGGGTCTGGATAAAAGCAGACTCTTGTGAAAACTTATGGCATCTTCCAGCATGTAAAGAGGTTTACAAGAGAGTTGGAGAGAGACTTTTTACAAGTGCTTGTAGTAGTAGGACAAGGGGCTTTAAACCAAAAGAGTCCCTTAGCTTAGACTAGATATTAGAAAGATTTTACTTATGGTGAGTGTGGGATTAGATCTAGGTGATCTTTTATGTTACAACACAAATTGTTCTATGATTGTATTATTCTACAACAAGAATGGCTGAATTTTGCTTTCTAAAAAATAAAGACTTGATCTAGGCTATTCCCAATGAGGAATGGGAGAAAAAGGGAGCAGGTAGAATGAGAAATGGAAAAGCATCTTGGCAAAAACACTGGAGAGTCAAATTTACAAGTGTTTCTGATTACAGGGGAATGAGAGTGCCAGAGGCAGCACCTGCTGCTGCCACTGGGAGCAATAGCCCCTACATCTGAGCATTGCTTGAGCAGCCTAGTTATGCCTTTTTTATTTTTTTTTTAGATACATAGCACGTGAAAATGCCCCACACTCACTATAGAAGAGGCTGCTCTGTCTCCATTCTGCAGAGACCTCACCTGTAGCAGAGAAACAAGTTCTGGGCTCCCCAGCACAGGACAGATATTGACCTGTTGGAGTGAGTCCAGAGACAGGCCAACAAAATAATTAAAGGGATGCAGCACCTATTCTGTGAGGAAAGGTCAAGAGAAAGGTTTGTTCCACCTGGAAAAGAGAATGCTGCAGGGTGACCTTACTGCAGCCTTCCAATAGCTGAAGGGAGCCTGCAAGAAAGATGAAGAGGGATTTTTTACAAGAGCAGGTAGTGACAGGACAGGGGGGAATGGGTTTAAACAGAAAGAAGATAGGTTTAGTTTGGATATGAGGAAATAATTCTTTATTGTGAGGGTGGTGAGGCAGTGCAACAGGTTGCCCAGAGAAGTTGTGGCCCTGGAGCAAAGCCAGGTTGAATGGAGCTGTAATCAACCTGGTCTGGTGGAAGGTGTCCCTGCCCATGCCAGAGGGATTGGAACTGGATGATCTTTAAGATCCCTTCCAGTCCAAACCATCCTATGGTTACTCTTGTTGGAGTCTGTGTATATATAACTATTTACAATGACGATGTTTATCTAGTTGAGTATAAAAAAATTTCTCTCACACTGGGATAACCAGCCAGTAGAGTAATAAAATTATTTCAAAACTCTTTCAGTGGAGAAACTTCAACTTGACATCTACATCAGTAGACAGCAGAGAGCTGAGGAGAAGTGTGTATGAATGGGCTTTTTTTCTGTCCTGTGTTGCATTATGTCCTGAGTTACTGAACAAGGCATTCTGTGTCAGCCTCAGGAAGGAAAAGGTATATTTAGCTGAATCTCAAACTTAGTGCCTGTGGGCAGGTTATGATTCTTATTTAGGGTTCTCAGTTAATTAATGGGATTTCTTTTTTTTTTTTTTAATTTTCCTTAATTTCATCCACAACAGAAAACCTTAAAACTGTTGTATGAAATGAATCTACTATTGGACATCACACTGCACAAGTGTAGTTTGTACAAGGGAATTGATAATTAGCCAAATTTTTGCCTATGATTTGTTCTTGAGGACTCTTGGTGCACTCTTGGTGCCTTTTTAGGCTCTTCAGACGTGTATTAATTCATTAAGAACTTTTAGGAATAATAATTCTTAGTGTATATGTAAGACAACTCTGTTCAAAAGTTAATGTATGAGAGATAAAGATACAGATGTATATATATATGCGTATATATATATATATATATATAAATGTATTTCTGTATCAGAAATAGTGTGGCCAGCAGAACTAGGGAAGTGATTTTTCCCCTGTACTTGGCATTGGTGAGCCCATACCTTGAGACCTTCAATTCAGGAAGGTGCTGGAGTGTGTCCTGAGAAGGGCAATGGAGCTGGTGAAGTCTGGAGCACAAGTCCTATGAAAAACAGCTGAGGGAGCTGGGCTTATTTGATTTGGAGAAGAGGAAGCTCAGGGGTAACCTTTTTGCTCTCTGTAACTACCTGAAAGGAGGCTGTAGCCTGGTGGGTGTTGGCCTCTCCTCTCAGGCTACTCGAAATAGCATGAGAAGACACAGTCTCAAGCTGCACCAGGGGAAGTTCAGGTTGGACAGTAGGAAGAATTTCTTCACAAAAAAGATGATTGGTTAATGGAATGGGCTTCCCAGGGAGGTGGTGGAATCACCATCCCTGGAGGTGTTTAAGGAAAGACGGGACATAACACTTTATGCCATAGCCTAATTGACGTGGTGGTGTTTGGTCAAAGATTGGACTTGATGATCTCAGAGGTCTTTTTGACCTAATTGATTCTATGATTCTGAAAGATATATTCCCAGTTAAGCATAAAGCCAAGATTTTCATTAAATTGTTATAAAGTTTTGCATATTTCAGATGAGTCCTATCTTGAAAGTATACTTTTCAAGACAAAATATACTTTCAGTTCTATAACTGTTCAAGTTTTTATTCTAAAGAGATGCCAGCAATTTTTTTTTTTAGATTTTTCCAACAAGCTTTTCAACTTGCCATCACTGAAATGTTTCATTAAGTTGATTTTGAGAGACTAAGGACCCCAGGCATCCTCAAGGTCTGTTTCCAGCTACAGTAAACAAGACGTACCATACATAAATCTATTAAGTTAATCTTAAAAACATTTCCATACCCCCTGGTCATCTTAAGTGTTTATCTTTATATCTCTTCTGTTTTATTTTAATCTTTCTTGAACATATGCAACTGATATTAAACAACCAGTTTCAAATCAGAGCTAACATCTTTCAAGTACAGTGGCATTCATACTTCTCTACCTCTGCACGAAAAACTTATTTGGCTACATTGCTTGTGTTTTTTAGAGTTATAAAACACATTTTCACTCACGATGGACTGTTGCCCAAGAAGGTGACTCTCCATTTCAAACTGATCAGGCATAGTTTGTAGAAAAATATTTGGGGTTTGATGTTCCAAAGTATGAACTTGCACTTTTTAAAACTGAATTTCATACCAATTCTATTGCCCCAAGTTCAATTCTAAACATCATTCATCTACTTCCTTGTAGTATTCAGAGCTCTTTCCTTCATGCTTGTGACATTCATGAATTTACTCCTAATATATTGGATAAAGAAGATGATCAAAATTTTGACTTAAGATACTGATCCCAAACCCAGTCTTTAGTTATTCAAATGGCATTATTCCCTGCTAATGATTTAATTTTTAAAGTTCTCCATTGCCAAAATCCCCTTCATATGGCCTTGTAGCTTTACCTAACCCTGTCCTCCCCAGCTTAATAGATGCATCTCCTTCACTGATATATCAAATGCTTGACTGAAGTTCAAGGAGATGAAATTTGTGAACTTTCTCTCTTGAGAAAACTGTCAGTGAAAAAAAACCTATTAGGTTAATTTCAATATTTACTAAATTGCTACTATATTAATTGTATTATATTATTTATTATGTGATATGATATACTATTATCTTTTATGTAATTTTTATTTTAGGACAATTACATATATTCCCTCTTTAAAGATATGCAGAAATGATTAATATTCCATCCCATTCTTATATGTATACATTACTTTGCTATATTTCAGTATGATTGCACCCTTCTTCTCAAAAAATAATTATTAAAAATACTCATTACAGGATCCATCATTTCAAAATTAATTTTTTAAAAAGAAATCTAACAGGAATATAGAATTCTAGATATCTAGATAGATAAATAGTATTCTATTCAGTCTCCTCAGTCCTCAGAGGGTCATGTTTTTCCCCTCAGCTGAAGTTTTTCCCAATTTTATGTGCCTGTTTGTGTGTCACAGTGTATAAGTCTGAAATAAACAACATGCCTAATTAAAGGACAAAGTGTTAAGATCACCCTTAATCTTATTCTTTCCTCAAACCAACAGGTTTCTTTCTTTTTTACTCTGTTTTTATATATATATACCACTAACTGAAAAATTTCCAATGATGTTTTCAAATGTCTGCTGCTAATCTAACTCAACTAAACTATAGGAATTCTCGTTTCATCTCTACACTTACTGACTTTTAAAGCATGTTTTTTTCTGTAATCAGCAAAGACTTTCATAGTCCTTGAAATCAGCTTCTGTCACAACTCTCCCATTTCTTAAACACTGATAAGGAATATATACATTGATTTTTCTTTATAACTCACATTAAAACTGTATACATTAAATACTGTATACATTAGTGGGAAAAAAAAAAATCAAACACATTTTGGTCCACACTGTAGTGAACTGCCTGAACATTTTTGGCACCTAGGCAAATTTGGCATTTTATACAAAAGCATTCTCAGTATTAGTATAAAGAATTCCAAATATTTACATAGGTACACTAATTTTCAAGCCATCACTGATGCCTCTGACATAAACAATGAAAACATTTAAGAGATTGCTTTTGCTTGGCAAAGTTTGTTGATTGTTGGCAGACATTTTCTCTCTACATTTGGTTTAGAAGAAATGCCCACAGCATTTCCTTGTGTTTTCATTCCATAAGAGTGAGCTGTCCTTCAGTTCATTTTTACAACCCACACACAGAGTTCAGATTATTTTGGAGGAGAAAAAACACATGGGGGTTCTCTTGCAAATGAAGAAAATGGCTCTGTTTAGGGCTGCCTGTGGGTCTCTGCTTTAGGCTGCAGTTTATAAAGCAATGGTCAGGAAATCAGCAGCTGGCTGGAAAAATAAAATAACAATTGCACTTTGGAAACAATTTCTAACACAAATGGGAAAGTAATGAAAGATAGTGGGATCAAATCTTTTTCTATCAGCATGCAGCTATTTAGCTTTCTTCTTTCAGCCCAGTAGTAGCATTGCCGAGTAACCAGCTGAATTACTAGCCTGCTATATGTATCTAGAAGAAATTAGCTATAAAGCTCCCAGAAGAATGGAACATTATTTAGTGTCTGAGAAGTGACTCTGGTTACCTAAATCTTTGTCCGGTCATATCTAAAGCAAGGTTTTTCTTGTTTTTAAATTTATTATAGATAATTTTTTTGGTAATATGTTCACATCTGTTAGCTCTAGTTTCTAATTTTTCATCTAATTTTTCTCAATTTTCTCAATATAAATGTTGATTTTAAGATTATCATTATCTTCATTTACATCATGTTGCTAATGTGGACTTATGGTTTGAAAAAAGCCCACTAGTAATAAGTCAGGAAACTGAGCCAGCAAGCCACTCTAAACATAGACATCATATTCTGATAAAGAAAGGTCTAATTAAAGCTGATGGCACATTAGGGGGGATCACTTTTGTTTTCTTTTTTTGTAGTTTTTTTTTCCATTTTTAAAAGGATAAGAAAGCTGCTGTTTGGCATATATCCAAAACACACAGTTCATTTACAATGATCCTTGAAAGTGTAAGTCAGGGCTTAGTCTAAGATGAATAAGAAAGAATGTACAAGAAAATAAAAATGCCAAAGTGGCTTCATGGAAACCTAACTCCCTTATAAGCAGAACAATGAGGTATGAGACACAATGTATCAACTATAATTAAACACGTAACACTCTCTTCATCTGTTTTATTATAAAATAAAAGGTAATGAAGGGAAAGAGGAACTCTGATGTCTGTTTTAGTGTCTGCTGGACTCAATTGAGAAGCTGTCTTTCTCAGCTCACCCTCTGCTTTACTCCTCACAACTGCTTTCCACATGGACATTATTATTCATCTTGGATCTGCATGCTGGAAAGCAGTCTGGGTTTATTCCTTGTCACCCATCAATAACAGGTATTTGGAGTCTGGCGGACAGTTCTGAGAAAGTTAATTTCTTGCTTGCTTATCCTGTAAGCATATGTAGCAAACCTCCTAGCCAGCAGCACTGCAATCTCTTCCAAAGCAATTGTGTTCAGGTAATGGGTAGTTAGGCAGATAATGCCAATTTTGTAACTCTATTTCGAAGGATCCTGAGGCAATTAAGAAAGTTTATGCAGTATAGCTCTTATTCACCTCCATCACAACCAGTCCAAGAGGAAGTTTAGAATGACTTGGCTCTATATGTTATGTATTTTATAATCCTTCTCTGAATATTAATGTGATTCTAAGTTAAGAAAGTTGTGGAATAAATTGTAGAATATTCTTACTAGTCCAAACTAAACCCCTTGGGATTATATGGAACTTTTCTTTTCCATGTTTCTTTTTCATGTTGCAGATGTCTTTCTCTAAATGATGAATTAATATTAAGAATAGGAATATTATGACTACTATTCCTAATTAAGCCTTAATTTTATGTCCAAGTTTCAATCAATATAAGATGTCTCTAAGAGAAGTGCAAGAACCATCAATGTGAGTAAACCTGGAGTGATCTGCTCCCTGAAAAGACCTCTAACCCTAAAGATCTGAAACATTTTTTGATATTTTATTCATACTCTTTGTCATTTTTCTTCTGGATAAGTGGACTGAAAAAAATGGGATGACATATGCATGGGTTTCCATATTCCACTCCTGACAGTAGTCTTCTCTCTTCCTACTCTGCCATCACACAGAGGAGGAAGAAGCCTGGTGATTATCTTGAGTAAATACAAGCTGGTTTATTTTCTAGGAGAATAAGAAAACTCTTGCAAGTATCTTAATGTAAAGGAGCCTATTGTACATGCCACTTAAACAGATAGCCTAAATCCTACAGAGAGCACAGTGCAAGAAATAAAAGCAAAATTTTCTTTAGCTACTGTGTAGAAAACGTATATTTTCAGGAAGCAGGACAAAAAAGTAAGACCTTTGGAGTACTGATGTGCCCTTGTGGAAGATCTCAGATCCTGGAACAGTCATGTATACAGTGTAAAACAGTTTTCTTTGAAAAAATACAGAAATTACCTTAAAGGACAGGGAACAAGTTATTGCATCTATAAAATCTACTTTGATAGGACAACAGAATTAGTGCAGGTATTTTTAGTTTATTGTTTATCCATTCTCCAATGGACTCCTTGCTGTGCTGTTTCCTAGGGATCTGTATGTCATCAACATCTCTTTTCATCACTGTGGGAGTGAGCACAGTAAGTGCAAAATGTGCTACACCTGCTGTGTACACACAGGAGAACACTGATGAGCATGAGACTTCCTCTGATGCTGGAAGAAAACAACAATCCCTCCTGACAGAAAATTCAGGTGGTACTAACTTACCCTGCTTGGTAACTGTCTCCCACAGGACCATTTTAAAACAATGGGTAGTGTTATTTATGTGTTTGTTTTTGCCCAAATCTTTAAGAAGAGATGAAGGTAAGACAATATGGAGAGGCTGGAACACCAATTTGTTCAGCCTTGACTGAGGTTCATTTAAACATAGATGTTGCATTGAAAGGGAAAAATAGGACTTTTCATTTTAAAGTGTGAAAATATGGAAAAAAATTGCTGTGATGACTTAGCTGATTGGATCACAAGATGTAATAATATAAACTTAATTTATAAAATTGAGTTTTAGTAACATAATTTAGTCATTAGTAGATTTATTTTTAAAAATATCACTTTAAAAAGAGAATTGAAGTAGTCTCTTTAAAAGTTTCAACCATATATGAAACACTGACTTTTAAGGAAACATAATTTTTATATATTTCTTGGAAAATGGTGCTTTCCACAAATCAGGGAAAAAGCATTGAATCAAAAAAGTTTTTCAGAGACATTAGTTGTCTGAAAGAGGGGACAAAAAAATCTCTGTTACATTTCACTATACCAGGTTGTATATTTTGTTTTATTTTCCTGTCTTTTTTATTTATATCTGGTGCTAGCAAAACATGATCAGTGTACTTGTTATTTTATTGCTTGAAGTTTTCCGCGTCCCAATATATTTCTGATCTCATTCTTCCCCAAACCACTCTATATTAGTTTCCTGGGACCACACACACAAAAGCACACCTACCCCTATGTATTGATATAGGTACTTGCAGATAAGTGGTGTTCCTTAGGGGTTGGTTTTGGTGCCAACACTGTTTAACCTCTTTATTGGTGGCACAGGCAGTGGAACTGAGAGCACCCTCAACATTTTTTCCAATAAAACAAGCTGTGTGGTGCAGCCAGCCATTCCCCACCTAAGGGGAGGGATGCCATTCAAACACTGAGAGGCTTGAACTTATGGCAACCTTCCAATACCTAAAGGGGGCCTAAAATAAAACTGGAGAGGGGTTTCTTAGAAGTTCATGTAGACCAAGGGGAAATGGATTTAAACTGAAAGAGAATAGGTTTATATTAGATATTAGGAAAAAATTCTTTACATGGTGGGTGCTGAGGCACTGGAACAGGTTGCTCAGAGAAGCTGTGGATGCCCCATCCCTGGAGGTTTCAAGGCCAGGTTGGATAGGGCTTTGAGCTCTAGGTGGAAGGTGTCCCTGCCCATGGCAGCAGACACTCAATGATCTATAAAGTCCCTACTCACCCAAACCATCACATACCATATAGCATGGTTAATATGCCATAATTTGTGGTATAGATTTATAACAGTTCCTTATAACAGTTCCTATTTTATTCTTTGGTCTTTAGGTTTCATGTATTTTTAAGTTATCATTGAAAGGAGAAATTAGTGAACAATATTCAGTGAAATAATGTGAATAAAAATATATAATAATGTGAATAATTAGTAGAAAACAGTGAATAATAATATCTCTATTTACAAATTCTAATTTACTAAGTAATATAGTACTAAACAATATAAACTTATTAGGTTCACACACATTTTATTGTAAAAAAACTGATCCAGGTCTCCATGAACCATCCACACAATGCTGTCTAACTATAGTCACTTTCCTTGGAAAATTCACCTATTTGCATATACTAGACACCCTTGCCAATATGTAAAATATCTCCCTGTACTAGTCTGTATTTGTACTTAACTATGATGCATCTACAGCAAGACCAAGTTTTAAATAGATTCTGCAGTCATGTTTGAAACTTGTCAGGTTGACAACTTTCATGCTTTTTGACTTAAAGGTATCCTACAAAGTGCAGAAAATAAAAATATGGTTGCAGTATCCATGGAAGAATAAATGATTGCTCAGTCCACTGCAGATGCTCTCCTCAGAAAAGATCTAAATTAAGGCGTAGTCTATACTATGTATTCTTCATATCTTTGGTGGTCTTCCTGGGTAGTTCTGCTGCTTATAAATATCTTCCAAATTTGTCTCACTCTGCTGCTAAAGCTCTTACAAAGAAACAGGTTTCTGCAGCAGAGATAATATCATTTAGAACTGACTTTTTATTCACTGAATTGAATAGACAGGTTTTTCCTCTCTTTAATCCTTTAAAAGAATACATTTTGAGGGCTAATCCAATAAATAATCTCAAAAAGCAACTGGAATGAGCAGCTAAACATTGTCTCTTTGGTTAACCCCAGGCTAAATTCACTATTTTAGAACTCTGGATCAGGGTATTTCATGCACTCTCTGTTAGTTAACAGAACTCTCTCGCTTGTCTCTTCAATAGGGTTTAATATGAAATATTCGAAATTTAAAAAATTGGAACATTTGAAATATCCTCTTAATTACAAGGACCTGTTGTCATTCTGCTAAATCTTTATATAAATAGATATATATATATGTATATATATATTCCAATTGCAACAGTAAAGTGATCTGTTGGAGTAGCAGCACCTGAGTGAGTAAAGGGCAGCAATCAGAACATCAGTTCATTACGTTTTCCAGTGTCTCCTAGAATAACAGTCTCTGCCTATATGATAGGTGTGAAGAAAACAAAACCAAACCAACAGGAAAACTGATTTGTCTTGACCTCTTTTCACTAGAAAATGATGGTTCTGTTCCTTTATCTGTCCCCTTCTAATGCCTTTCAAAGGGATGTTTTTTGCTCGATTGTTTGCCTTGCATGGCATAAAAATATAAAACATTAAAACAATACTGTCAAGGGATTTTGTTTCACTAAGACTATAGTGAAAAAAGAAAACTGTTAGAAATATAGGAGATGGGAGAATGAATCTGTGTTAGTAATGTCCCTAGTCAGTATAGATGGGGATTAACTGCTCTTTTGGCCACGTCATAAATCACCTCATTAATCCATGTATATCTACATACACAACACATTTCCTTTGCTCTCCAGAAAGGGAAATTAGATTTTTCTTGTTTGGAGAATAAGAGAACTTTGAAGATTTGTGAAATACTGCTCAAAATGTGTAGTTTGTATGAAGGCATCTTTGCTAAATCATTACAGAATCACAGAATCAATTAGGATGGAAAATGCCTCTGAGATCATTGCGTCCAACCTATGACGAAACATCACCTTGTCAAATTGATTTATAACAGCCAGTGCCATGTCCAGTCTTTCCTTAAAGACCTGCAGGGATGGTGACTCCCCCACCTCCCTAGGCAGTCCATTCCAATGTGTAAGCTTCTTCCTATGAAGAAATTCTTCCTAATTCAAATAAATTAATTACTGGCAAATAGAACTGCTAGACAGTGAGATTGAGTTTTGGGTAACTAATTATCCATTCTGCTTTATACCCTGTTAAATAAAACAGGAGTAATCAATGTGTCTGGGACCAAAAGACAGGCTATGTCCAGACTGCTCCGCATTTGTCCTTCTGGGTTGCAGATGATATTCCTGGAACTGTAGAACACAGTTATCATTTTCTGTGTGATGTTTTTATTCTAAGATTTTTAGGATGAAGTTAGCAAAGGTGATTGATATTTGTTCATTTTGTGCAATAGAAATGATTCAAGGACCTTAATATTCTCATCTGGCATTGTCTCAAGACTGTTTTTTGACAAAAACCATAGAATAAAACATGGCAAGTTACGAAGCAAGACAGAGGCAGGTGAGGATTTGAGTCAGCATCCTGGTTCTTTTCAGTGTAGTGGTATAAACAGTATGTTGGTCCAATTCAGCATGCTAAAGGTTAGACAAGCATGCTATTCTTCAAATGTGATGGACAACACATGATTTATTGTTTTAGCTTTTCCAAGTGTGAAGTACTTCCGAAGTGAATATCCACTGCATGATTTTTCTCTGCTGCCCTTCCACAAGGCAGTATCTTGCATCTGTTGGAGTTAGACTATCAACCACACTCCTCTAGGAAGTCTAGCCTTTACTCCATGCCCAAACAGTCTTTTAAACTTATTAATTAATTACTAATTCTAATGACTTAATTTACTAATAACCTAAAAATACATATGATCATTAGCTTATGATAATTAAAAGCTAGCTTTGTGGAGACCTGTGTCATAATGGAGCAATTTCTGCTGGAGTTTTCTATGCTATGTTTTTTGCCAGTGGTGAGCACTGCCAGGAGATTGAGGGAGGTGATGCTGCCCCTCTACTCAGACCTAGTGATGCCACATCAGGAGTGCTGTGTCCAGTTCTGTGCTCCTTTGTACTAGAGAGACATGGGGTTCCTTAAGCAGATCTAGCAGAGAACTTTGAGCATGATAAGGGAAATGGAGCTTCTCTCTAATGAGGAAAGGCTGAGAGAGTTGGGCCTATTCAGTCTCAAGAGGAGACTGAGAGATAAACTCATCAATGTCTGTCAGTATCTGAAAGGAGGGTGACAAGAGGATGGAGCCAGGCTCTTCTCAGTGGTGCCGAGCAATAGGACAAGAGACAATGGATAGAAACTGAGGCACAAGGCACCTGAACATGAGGAAGAACTTTGCTGTGCAGTGATCACACACTGCAACAGATTGCCCAGAGAGGTTGTGGAGTCTCTGTCACTGGAGATATTCAAGAGCTGTCTGGACACCATCCTGTGCCATGTGCTCTGGGATGACCCTGCTTGAGCAGGGAGGTTGGACCAAACAACAGACTGTGGTTCCCTTCAACCTTAACAATTCTGTGATTCTGACCCAGTCAATTTCTGGGAAAGATTTTCTGGAATCTAGCAATATTTTCTCTGTTTGAAAATGTTCTGATAGTAATAAGTTTCAGACGAAACATATCCTAATAGCATTAAGATTAAAAATTCACTGGCCTTCTTCAGAACAAAAGGAAACTAATTATATGAGCTGAGTAAATATCATTAAAGGTACTTATTATTTGAGGAGTAAAAGGTAATTTGTTGTTTAATAATTATAATAGAAAACCAAATTATGATATCCTTTAAGTCACTTTTTAAATAAAGCTGAGCATATATTAGGTACAAACATAAATGCATGCAATAAATTAAGCAATATGAACGTTGTAATTATCCCCTATCTATTATTGAAACTATGGGGAAGCTAGAGTTAATCTGAAAAAAATCAGATATTTTTAATATAAGGTAATGGATGTAGGAATATGCAAATATGAACTTGAACACAGTTATGAAATGGAATATATGTAGCAAAGGCGAATTAAATGTGCAATTCAAAATATTTCTTTCCTAACATGGACCTGTAAATGCAGAAAGGTCTTCATCAGGATAATAGCATTATCTTTAGTACATTTTTCAGATCTTCACTCAAAATATTTGATGCATAACTACATATTTGTGTAGTTCAATGTGTTTGGATTTCTTCTAAATTCAACTTTATTTCTGAATGTCTGGGTTATAATACATCCAGGGTCAGATGCGGAACTGTTATTTTCTGTTTTACATTAAGTGTAGTTTCCACAATAATTCCTTCATAGTAGACCTTTATATCTTAATTTGAAAATATTTTAATTCAATTTCCAACTCTGGAAGAAAAAAAAATAAAAACCCTAAAGGCTTGCAGTATCAAAAATAATCACAAATCAAAGAAGTGTCACCATAAGCAATTTTTTTGTGTGGTTAAGAATATCCACTTATAATAAAGATGATATTACTCTATATATGGGTTTGCAAGGAGCTGCTTTATCTTGAGATTGAGATTTTTCTCTTAAAATGAAATGGTTGGGAAATTGAAATGGATGGAGAATTCTATGTAAAATATACTATGTAATCATGATAATTTTTTTTTCTTTTTGCTTAGTGATAAATAAAGTCTCTGCTTGCAAATTTTTGATATAGAAAGTAGCTCATTAAGGTACTTAAAATTTAAGATTTAATAATAGTAAGATCAAGATATACATCAAGACAACAAACAGCTCCTTAGGTCGCCTTAGAGAATTGAGAGATCCATCAATCTTACAAAAGATATGCATAAGATTTTGAAAATAATGGTAGGAAAAAGAAGCTAGGAGTTGATATTAGAATTTCTAGAAATTTGAAAACTAAAATCTTAATCATTCACAGATTATTTAAATGACATTTTGTTGCTATAGAGTACTGCTGTGTCAAATTTCAAGGAGAGAAAATATGGTCTGGTTTTGGCAGAAGATATTGACAAATATATAAATATAAACTGATAGTGCAAATAGCCACTAAAAATAATGAACTTTATTACTAATAAATGCACAAGTGCTTATTACTAATAACTGATAACATAGAATTTTAAAATTGTATTAACAATCAACTTTATTTGCTTTTAATGTGTCTCTATTTAACACCAACTATTTAGTGAACTTTTTTTTAATGTAATCTTCATCATAACATAGTTGTCCCTAAGGTAAAAGGCAAGCACAAATCTCTCATGGATAGCAAAACTTGCAAGTATCTGGGATAATTTGGGACTATGCTATTTTGTTGTCCCAGGTGGCTCTAACATTTCAGAGATGTCCACATTCACCTGCCACCTGGTAAGTTGGTTGTGTGCAGAAAGCCTTGCAGGGAAGGTGCCCAGCAAGAGTCCTTGCGTACACCCAGCAGAGCAAATATATTTACACTGTGCATTCAGGATGATGACAAGGTCTTCCAGACCCACACCATCTTCGTCAAAGATTTACCTCTGCAGAATGGAAATAGCTCTTTGCTGTGGCAATCGATATTTTTTAGACTGCATCTACTAGCCAGAAGGTGAGGTAGGAAATGAAAATTGATAATTGCAGAGCAAAGTGTGAAGGAATGGCTGTGGAGGGACAGCAATAGCTCCTGGTACAATGACTGAAGTAAAATAAGTAGCAAATACAAGATGCCTGGTGATCCATCTCCATACACTTAAAAGGAAGCAATAGAAGACCATGAAGGTTTTATAATGAAACACATCTACAAAGTAGCTGTTAAATGTCTCACACTGTAAAAGAGTTAGGAACTCCTCTCCATAATTAAAACTAAATAATAACACCAGGAAATTAAGCTGTATACTTTCTTTTATTTTTTTAATATATTTTACTGTTTCTATTAAGACTTTTGGACCAAATACATGTGCGCCATAAGTTGTTTGAATTCATGGAAGTCAGTGGAGTAACTAATATTCATGTGAATTTGTTCCTTGATTTTTCTAGACTGGCTCTCTTGAACATCTCGGAACTGAAGAAGACACAAATCCATTTCATTTTGTCTCTGAACTTAGGAGGGATTCTAAAGTTTAGGGAAACTGTCCCTAAATATAAAAATCTGGGGTAGGATATGTGTGAGTCTGTGGAGCTGGAGGGGTGGAGGTGGAATTTTCTCTTAAACCTGAACCCTCAGCTGCTAGGGTTTGATAAGGAGAGAAGATATGAAAATTCAGAAATGCTACAAAATATTTTTTTAGCTTGGGCCATATCCCTTTTAAGTCTAGTTTATATAAAAGCTTCATCTTACATATAGAATACTGTATTCCTTCCTTTACATCTAGTCTAGTTTACAGCTCTTTTGACAGTACATAGAATGAGCATATGTCAATATATATTTACATATTGCATTTCAAACAGGATGCAGTTCATTAAAAAGTCAGCTGTAACCTAAATTCCTGTTTTTCTTTTTAAGTTCTAGTGAAGATATGCAGCTGCTTGAGAACTTTCTTAATTGAAATACATGCTTATAGTTGGTTTTTTTTTCCATTTGCATAAAACAAAATAAATAAACATGAAAAAAATTAGTATCAGAGTTGATTAGAAATATGAAGTGATAGACTTTTTGTGAAGCACTTTTGAGCTATAAATGCTAATGCCTTTAGGCTCTTCTGTGGTAAATAGAAGGGAAAAAAGAGGTTTTCCTCAGAGCACCTAAATTAAGGTTTCCAAGAATCACCTTTCCTCTCAAAAATCCCCTCAAACACTACAATTCTTCCAATGACTGTAAAAGCTGTCTGACAAAATATCTGTACTTGACTACAGCAATTTTCAAAAAGCCCTTTATTTATTTTTTTTTACTGAAACCACTAGCAGTGAAAGACATACAATAACTTTCTGGATAATTGGACCATGTAGCAGGTTGCTTCCTTTTTGCTTCTTCAGAAGAGGAGGCTGTCGCTAGAGAAAATTTCCTGGTATTGATGGGTAGCAACTGAGCATCTGAGTTGGTGCATTTTCCTCCCCTCACCTCCCTTCCAGGCCCCAGTGTGATCTGAGAAATGCTGGTTAGGCCTCAGAGTTGAAAACAGCACCTGGGCTTAGCTCTTCCTGAGCTTGTCAGAAACACTGATCTGCTCGTCCCTGCTCCCAGAAACACATCTCTGCTCCCAGAGATGGCTAAGGAGCTCCTGTTTTCCTCGTGAACAGCCTTGGAAAAAGTTTTTCTTGCCTGAATGGCATGACATTCCTGTTCGCACACTTTCAATGAAAATGCTGACCCAAACTGTGGCCTGGATGAAACATTGTTAAGATTGAAGCCTGCTCCCTCGTGACTCTGTAAACAGTGGTCCAAAATGAGACACTTTGAGCTCTCCTGGACTACAATAGGCTGTGACCAGCAACCTCCCTCTGAGGGGGATGCCTCTCTGAACTTGCAAACTCACATGTTTGCTGTACTTGGAGGATTGTCGAGCCATTATGAATCCTGGGCTGATAGCCTCATTCCCTGAGGCTCAACCCTTCACCTGTTGGGAGATGCAAAAGCATCCAAAGTGAATATTTCAGTGACCACTGAGGGGAATTTTTCCCAGGAACCTTGCTTGCACTGGCTCTTTATGTGCATGCACGTGCACATATGCTATAGCGAATCTGGGAGAAATGCTGCTTTCTTAGATGTTCCAGTATCTTGGATATTGAAGCGAGTTAGGCCTTTAAGTATTTTGTGACTTACAACTTAACCTTACCCAAATGCTGCTAAGTGTTGCTCTTTTACTAAGTAGCTAGGCATAACTTCAAAGCTATAAGTTAGCTTAAATGCTTCTAAGTGTTATTCCTCTGTTAAATTGTTAAAGTTATGCTATAAATTAATTTTAATATATAAGCTAGGTATAAGTGAAGTGTTGTCCTTGTGTTAAATTATTAGGTTTGATGTATGAGTTAGGTTAAAGTACTACTTGGATTAAGTGCCTTTAAGCTTTTAGGCCATGTTCCTTTTTATCCTTGCCCTCACTGTCTTTTGTCACATGCATCTAAACACACACACACACACACACACACACACACACACACACACACACACACACACACACATTCTCATTCCCACCCAACTCTAGACAGTTATAAATTCATCACTGTTTTGATTGCCTGGATTTTTTTTGGTTTTGTTATTGCTTGGTTTTACTTGATGTGCCTTGACTGTTCTGTAAGCAGTAGAGTGAATCTTGCCAATTAACTTTGTCGTGCTTTTGCTTACTATTAAATCTGGTTTTTGTTCGTACCTTTGCCAGTGGCTTTTTAAGTGTTCTTGGGCACTCATTCATAAGAGCATCTTGCAATGTAAAGTTTGAAAGACAGCGTTTTCCTATCAGTAGAAGTAGGTATTACCTGAGTTGTCCACTTCTGACAGTAAATAGGAAAAAAAATGAAGCTTTTGAAGTACAAATAATAAACAAACAGTAATGTGAGCTTTTTACTAAGTGGAGGGGGAACCCAGGTAACAGAAAATGCAGAGAAGGCAGAGTTACCAAATGCCTTATTTGCATGGGCCTTCACTGGCAAAACCAGTCCTCAGGAATCTCTGTCCCAAGAGATTAAGGCAAAGGAACATTGGATGAAAACTCTCCTTTGGTCTAAGAGGATAGGCTTAGACAACACCTAGGTAAACTTGACATCCACAAATTCATGGACCCTGAGGAGATGCATCCATGAGTGCGAGATAGCTGGCAGGCATCACAGCCAAGCCGCTTACAATCATCTTTCAAAGTTCAGGGAGATTGGGAGAGGTGTCTGAAGTCTGGAAGAAAGCAAATGTCTCCCCAGTCTTCAAAAAGTGCAAGAAGGAAGACCCAGGGAACTACAGAACAGTCAGACGCACCTCAATCCCTGGAAAAATTATGGAGCACCTCATTCTGGAGGCTGTCTCTCTCCACCTGGATGACAAGAAGGTGATCAGGAGTCTTCATCATGGATTCTCTCAAGGCAAATTGTGCTAGACCATCTTGATTGTTTTCTACAACAAAACAACTGCCAGGATGGATGAAGTGAGATCAGTAGACATTGTCTACCTTGACTTCAGCAAGGCTTCTGACATGATCTCTCACAGCATCCTCACAGGCAAACTTAGGAAACGTGGACTTAATGAGAGGTCAGGGAGGTGCATTGTGAAATGGCTGAATGACAGATCTCAGAGGGTTCTAATTAGTAGCACAGGGTCTCGGTGGAAGTCCCCCAAGGTTCAATACTTGGCCCAGTATTGATTAATTTTTGATATATCTCATGCTCACATTCGGAAGATAATCAGATCAAGAATATTAGTGATGAAGCAATGTAGCAAGATATTTCCCTGAACATATGGCTATACTTTAGATAGATGTAGGTTGTTTTCAAATAAAAACCCATATATCTGATGACATTTAATATCATTCTTGGTTACTTTTGTAGCTGTGAATTTTGAAAATCTGAAATGAAGTTGCTGCTATAGGACATATCAAAGTGCAATGCATGGAATAGTGCTACTTTGACTAAACTCCTTTCTGTTGACCTGTGTTTTTGAAACTCAAATAATAATAAAAAAAATATATTATTTTTGTTATTATCTTTTTTTTTTTCTGATGGGGCATGTTTTGCATAATGAGTAGCCATAATTTATTTCTTAGTTGAACATGAGAGACAGGACTGTGCTTGTTTTAAATGAAGCAACCTCCCAGAAAACCTTGGCTGATGAAAGAAAGGAATAGATTTTATTAGATTGTTTGATAGCACACCTATCACTCTTTCTGACCAAAAGTCATTTTCATTTGCAATGAGCAATTTCAGTTACCTGGTACAGTTACAGTTGAGTTCCTTCACTAGTCCAGAGTGCAGCAGCAGTCAATGCTCTTTAAAGATATATGTTGTAGTGAAAGAGACGGATTTAGTAAGACAAGACATTTTCCCTCTGTGGGCTTTGTGATACATAAAAGTCTTGTCAGTCTGACATTTTCTACTTTGCTTTATGATTTTTCCCCATTTTCCTCTTCTGTACCTATGCTATCATTATCATCCTAGTTGAATGGTTCTTAAGTGCAAAATAAGGTCAGAAGGGAGAGCTAGACACTGCCATACTGCTCTGCTTTCTACCAGATGGCAGAAAAAAAGTCAGCAGGGAAAAGAGCCTTTTTATTGTGTTTTGGAGATTATACTACAGTTAAAACATATTAGCCATCTTCTGTATAATCCTACTTCCATCCGCTGATTATTCAATATATATTTCTATGTGTCAAACACAGTAATTTATTACCTTGCTATAAATCCTCTTACAATTCAAGAAAAAAATCTCCCATTTATAGCATCAAATGTTCAGTTATAAGTAACTGGAGGAGCACTCAGCAACCTCAAACTCTCTGAACTCAAAGGAGGCTATTTAACCTGTCAGTGCCATCAAGCAAAAAGCCCGTCCCTATCATTAAGGTTCCAAGACTATCTCTTAGAATTTGAACCATTGGCTAGATAGATATATTTGTCATTTTTCATAGAAGTGTAGAATGGTTTGGGTTGAAAGAGACCTTAAAAGTAGTCTAGTTCAAACCACCCTCCCATTACAGGGACACCTTCCACTAGACTAGGCTATTCATCGTCCAACCTGGACGTCTTCCTGGACACTTCCAGGGATGGGGCATCCACAGCCTCTCTGGGCAATTTGTTCCACTGTCCCACCACTCTCATCCTAAAGAATTTCTTAATAATATCGAAATCTACCCTCTCAGTTTAAAACCATTCCCCCTTGCATGCACTTGTATAAATCCTGCTTTAGGTCCTGGAGAGCTGCTATGAGGTCACCCTGGAGCTTTCTCTTCTCCCGGCTGGACAACCCCAACTGTCTTAGGCTGTCTTCAGAGGTGAGGTTGTCCAGCCCTCTGACAATTTCTGTAGCTTTCCTCTGGTTTATCTCTAACAGATCCATGTCCTTCCTATGCAGGAGCCCCCAGAGCTGGACACAGTATTCAAGATGGGGTGTCTCATGAGAGCAAAATAGAGGGACAGTCACCTCCCTCAACCTGCTGGACAAGCAGGTTTTTTTTTTAATGAAGCTCAAGATGGTTTGGTTTTCTGGGCTAAAAGTGCACATATTGAGGTCATGATCAGTTTCTTGTCATACAAAAAGTTGTCATCACCAACAAGCTCTTTCAGTGGGATTTTTTTTCAGTGCAAGGACTGAAAGACCTTGCATACATAATGTTGTATACAACATTACATATTGTATACCTTTACATATTTAATTATGTTATTATTACTCTTTTTCATTAAATATTAAATCAATGGGAGATAAGAACACGTAGTTCTATTTTTAAGTATGCACTGAAAAAAGCCCATATTCATTGCATGTAACATCATCTTGCACACAGCTTAAGAAATATTACCTGTGTGTGACATTACTTGTTTGCCTCACAGGTCTGCATTTACAAATTATGAAAGATTAAGTGTCTTGCCCAAGGCTGGTTGGAACTACAGACAGTCAAAATAGTTTTTCATCATTTATTATCATTACAATTTATCTTCCTTCAAGGTTCCAGAGTGGAAGATTTGTCCAACTGACTATAGGAAAAATGAAAATATTTGAACAAATTTTTTTTTCTGTTATGCACTAAAACTACTTCTTTGCCATTTATTACTTCAGATTAATAGTTACCAAAATCCTAGTAGTTTTTATTCCATTCCAAACCTACTGCCAATAATTGCTTTCACCATTCAAAGCATTGGAAAAAAAATCAATCTATGCTAGCTTGACTTCTGTAAGCCTGTTTAAATTGTGAGTATTTGGGGCGCTTGGACCAAGACATTTCTGGTTCACATTAGCAAAGCTCAATATGATTTCTTTCCTTAAAGAGTCTTAAATATAATCAGAAACTCTAGTAAAATCATTCTTAGTTCACAGTGTGATTTTATCTATGGGCATAGGTCATCTTTCAGTCTAAACTGAATTCACTCACTTCCTCAGTCCACTGTCATCACTGAGTCCCGGAATTACTTACTTCTGAGAGCCTCTGGACCATCTCTTTTCTCATTTTAAAGCAGAAAAGTAGTTAAGAGGACTATGCATGGAGTCTAACTTCCCTTGTGTAACTACTCTGAATAGCACATATATAATATCCTTTCTGTGATCAATTTTATAGTGAAATCTATTATTTAGAAATATCTAGGGGTAATTTTTAAAAATTTAATCTCTACAGGTATGAATCTATAGCAGCTTCTAAGATTTCAGCATTATCTAATTTTTCACTGGAATGATAAAAGCAAATTCCAGGACAAGCCTCTTGGGCAGTAGGAACTTCTACACCTGCTACTACTGGTAAGTTAGGTACCAGAAGAAAAATCCTGAGGAAAACTTTAAGGACATGAAAAAAAATCACCAAAAATATCTACTTCTGAGGAAAATAAATTTTCCCAAGAAAATTCTGAATAACTCAGAACAGTCCATTAAATATTGAAACATACTTCCCTCAGTTTGCTGCTTTGTTTTTTCCCCAGTCAAAACATTGTGATGGTCTTTATTTTGGTACATTCCATAAAACATTATTTATTAATGAAAACGACAGATATTTCTACATCTCAGAGAGTTGCTATTTGTTCTAAATTACTATTTTCCCCCTTCCTTATGGATCTTCCCAGCTGAAACACATACACACATGCACAATTTTCAGATTTATAAATGGAGTAGTCTAAAACTTGTAAAGCTTTTGAAACAGAAGCAGAATTTTAATGGAAACAATTTTTGCAATCTTCTTGCCTGTACTGATAGTAGATCAATACCAAATTCAATACATGATTTCATTTCTTCTGCAGAAAAATTATACTTGTCAGTTTTAGTAAGTGAGGAAGGAAAAGTGAAAGACCATGACTAGAGAAATGCAATGCTTCTTAAGTTAAATCGTATACTGAATTGATATTTGTGCCAATAAGGGAAGGTTTAAATTGAAAAGTGACAGGCTGACAATGTGTCTTTAAATTGACTAATTCTCTTTTAGTATCAGATCAATGAAATGTGTATTAGAGACACATGCCTACTGTGCAAAGAAGCCCTACATCAGCTGTGCATGGATGGGATGTAGTTTGTTGCATGTCAAGTCAAAGGCACTGGGTCTAAGGAAAGTAAATTAATCTCATAAATATTGCATAATTGCAAGTATGCTATAATCCATTTTAAAGATGTCACAGACAAAATCACTATATTCACCATCACAATGATTTTTTCTCATTCTTATTCTAAACACTATGTCAGATTTCTAATTGCATTTTCAGCAATTTATTTCCTTTGTCTGTCCTGCAAAATTCATTCAAAGTCAGTGTTATTATGCCATCAGTAAACACCTTGAACTTAAATTATTGCATTTATTCACACTTTTACTTCCTAGAAATTGCTGAAGTAGTATATTCAAAAGCATAAATGTCTTTTTTCAATAGTTTGAGTGCTTTGTTCTCATTATATATTGTAAGAAGGAAACACGGTGTTCCTTATTTAAGTGATCCATGGCAAACAAAATCTCCACAAATTATTGATTGCACATCCTTTCACAGAAAGCTGTATCTAACAAGACAGATGATGTTTCCCTTGATTAAAAAGGTCTAATAAGTATTATTTGTATCATATTAACATGACACCAGCCGGTAGACTGTGTTACAGGGAAAATACATATAGACCTCATATTCTTTACTCAGGCGCAAGTATTTTTCCCCAGTGAAGTTTCTGTACATTTGAGTAAGAAATACATGTTCTTTAATGTTAATAAAACCTGTCAAGATCGAGACCAATATTGTAGAAAGATCTGTCCAACAGCAATATTCTATTTTTGTCAAGAAGAATATTATTTCTAAACTGTGTGTCATGAAAAAAAACCCCAAAAGATCACAAATCAAAACAAGTGTTGTATAAGAAAACAATGCATTGTTATCTGTAGGTATTTTCCTAAAAATAAAAATACAGTTGCTCTGATTATTGTTATAGTTTTCTGTTTTGATTTAAACAGATATGGCACATATTAATTAACCAACTGGAAAATCTCAAAATTGAAGCTTAGAAGAGAAAATAAACTCTTATGGTGGATTTCAGTAGTTTGTAATGCTTTATGATAAAGTACCACACTCAAAATATCTTCTTAATATAAAAGCCATCAATTACACATATTTAGAATGGTTTGCTAGGCTATTTACCTCTGGGCTGAAAACCTGTACAGAGGAGCAGGGAGCTAAAGTACCAGTGAGATTTAAGCAGACCCTTTTTAAAATGGGTGTTTTTATGGGGAAATCATTCAGGTTTTACAGATTCTCCTGGAAGACTCCTCCGTTGGAAGTTGTCCAGTGAGTGTTTTCCAACCTTCCTTTTGGATGGGAAATGTTCACTCATATTTCCACTACTGTTACTCAGGGATCAGTTCTTGGGTCTATGTTATTGGTAATTTTTCTCAGGCAGCTAATAGTGCCATAAAAACATTATTCATTAGATTAGGAAGTAAATCACTGAAATGACAGGATCCACTGACCCTGCCAGTTATCTGAAAGTGGGAAAATGATACATTTTTCTTCTTCTTACATGAAGAATGTCTTTGTTGACTTAAACAAAGTCATGTCCATACAGATATATTTTTTTAGTATTTCGGAGTCCTCTGTTCCAACTTCAGGGCATTGCTGCCCCATAAGAAGGGTTATGACATCTTCTGGGATAAGCATGTTTTGATTTGAGAAATTATGACTTTGGAAAACCCTCTAAGGGCTGGGTTACAAAGAACAGTCACATCTGCTAGTGTGGCAGCATGGCAGCAAGGATAAGTTTTCCTGCAAAGGCTGCACTTACACAAATGTCCAGGCTGCTAGAAGAGGTGTCAGGCACCCCTGCTCCCATTTGCACACCCCTGCCTCTTCCTTTGCTCTGCCTGGACTGTGTCTGTCTGCTCACCAAGGCCATACACTGAGGCAGCACACAGGCAACCTGCCTCCCTTAGAATATTTTTCTGATTTAGTGACCTGAAAAGCCCACGAGATGATCAGCCAAGCAGCAGAGCTCAGGAAAAAAAAGGAAAAGGATCTACCCCTTCTCTCAGAAACCATCTAGTATGTCAGTTCAGACATCTTGAAAAATTGAGTCATCTTAAGTCAACACAAGCTGATGCTGTTTTCAAGGAAATGTTTCAGCCCTCTCTTCTATCACTATCTCCATCCTTCTTCCTAAGCAAGGATCTGCAGAGCTATACAGCAAATTTTCTGCGAAAAATAACCTTTATGTGAATTGTGGACTCTAGAACATCTGATTTGATTTTACTACAATCGTTTCGCTAAAAAAATTATAACATAGCTGCACAAACATTTGTGCTAACAAGTCTGGGAAGAACTTTTTTCTGGCAGCAGGTCTAATTTATGTCATTCCAATGATGCCTTAAGTTTTAGCTTTGATATTTTTCAGATTCTGTACTGCCATAGTGTGTGACCCTGAACTTCATATTAAGTTCATATACAGTTCAGAGCAAGTTCTCTTCACAGTTTAGTTAGACAAAACATTCCTTTTCCAGCCTGAGAGCCAAGGACACCATTGCAGCTTCATGCCCAAAAAGTGTAAACAACAGCGAATTGAGGAGAGCAATCTGGGAGGATGGGACTTCAAAACCTGAAGCTGTAATTGGACAATCAATCCGTACATATAAAAGGACCAAAACTTATAAAAGTGTGAAAACTTGTGATCAGTCGTCCATCTTAGGTCCATCTTTGGTAGAGCCATAGCCAGGCTCTTGTACTGCCCAAGGTGTATCCTTTGAAGGCCTTTTAATAAATACCTGCTTTATTTCTTTAACTCTGTCTAGCCTCTGTTCCAGGCAGCCTCTCAAGGCATCGCTAGTCTAAACTGCAGTTTAAGCATAAGGCTGAAAGGACCATTTAAACAAGATGTTCTTAAATACAAGGAGAACTATATGCATAATATTACAATATTTTGTTCAATTAAATTGAGAAAGAAGTTGCAGTAACATTGCAGGCAAAGAAAGGAGTTCTGAAAATTATTAAAGAATGAGGATGCATGATGAATATTCTGTAACCAAGTGGTCTCAATATCTTTTAGTTAAAAGGAATATGAAATAACTTGATTGCAGTCTGCATGCAACACACATAAATGCAGATTTGACATTTCTTAACTTTCGAGTGTTTGACTTATAATCTTAATGTACTCCTAAAGAACAGACTTTCATATGTGCATACAGAGTATTCTCAATTTTTTTATTAATTTTATCAACTTTATCACTTAGTTCCACGTCTGTATGTAGAATACTTCCTTATTTATACTTTCCAGACACATTTTTTATCATATTTAAATAAAGATGTTACAGAGATTAAACATGTGCTACAAATCATTAGTAAATAACGATTATGATAATTATAATGATAATGATGATAGTGATAATCATCATCATCATCACCATCTTCATAATCTTTCAAGTGTTTCTAATTTGAGAAGGAGTATCAAAGTCACTTCTTTGTTAGCTTCCAGCTCTTCAGTATCCTAACTGATATACAAACCAGTTTTTGTAAAAACTCAGACTGTATCCCCATATTTTTTAACAATAGAAGGGAATATTTCTGCCCAATGAACTCCAAGTAGTTGCTGTGGTACAATATATAGGTTTTCTTCATGCTTACATTGTCATTAAAGATTCCTCACATATGTTCTATGATTTACAACAAGTCAATAACACCCATGTGTTTCAGATTTTTTAGAGTATTGAAGAAAATACAGAATGTTAAAACAAGATGAATTCCTAGACTGTGTAGATAAAAATCCAGATTATTATTTATATCTGGATTCACAAAATAAAGTCTAATTTTTACATTTAACACTTTCAATGTCTGTTATTGAACAAAAGATAAAATACAAGTTAATAAAAATGAACTTTTCATTAGTAACAAAAAGAACATGAGGTTTTTTCCAGCATTTAGAAATACAAGTATTCCGAAAAATCCAATACACACAAGTTTCAATAACCTAAGGTTACCTATACATATGTAATGGTTTTGTTTATATCACAGGTTTATTTTCTATAGCATATTAGTGGGAAAATAGCAGTACATTGTCCTTTTAAAATGAAGTATTACAGGGAAGAAGAATGAATATATCAATAAATGAAAGTATTGAATTGAAAA
Organism: Peucedramus taeniatus; assembly: GCA_013400575.1. NCBI lineage: Eukaryota > Metazoa > Chordata > Aves > Passeriformes > Fringillidae > Peucedramus > Peucedramus taeniatus. The sequence continues at coordinate 18,510 of WBNO01027027.1, read as the reverse complement.
ACTTTCTTTAAGGGCAGATGAAAGAGATAAAACCGAAATAAGATAATAAATTGTTGTAATACTCAAAGTGGAAAAAGAGCAGAAGAAATTCAAATACCAAAATATAACAAGAGACAAGTGACACCAGGTTTATATATGTATTTTGTATATGTATTTTTATATGTATTTTTTTGCTTTTAAAACTAGAATAAGGACTCTGAAAAAATTTTGCTGTGTTGAATTGAAATGAAGCTTAATTTAATGAACATATTTTCAATGAGAAATATTTTCAAATCAAGATAACCAATCCAAAATTAGAAACTTTGTTTTTTCCTTCAGGGTCAAAACTGAAAAAGGTCATGGAAGTTGTGATTTATCCTCATCCTAAGGGTTGATATGGGTGGTAAGAGAGCTGTGTTCTGAATTCCCACCTGATAATACCATCCAAGAGAAGGAGGTGAACTGGAAGAAATATGAATAATAGGCCTAATAGAGAAAAAAAAATGTTTCTTTGTAATGTTGCCCAAAGACCAATCCACAGGCCATCAGCTAATCAAATCCTTGTCCCCTTCAAGAAAAATCTTCAACATAAATCTACTGGATATGTTGCAGCGGTTGAAAAAAATAGATATGTTAAGTAGTACTACTTTTGAAGAAAATGTAGCTCATATCTGAGGACTTACTACATTCAGAATAGGTTTGGATCAAGCTGTTTATAACTTCTTTCTTGCCCATGAAAACCAAATACAGTAGATCTTCCTCTGTGTCACAGGCACCACTTTGGATTGAATATTAGATATTATTAAATGTTTAGGAGATAATACATAGACTAGACCATGGTTATTATATGTGAGATCCTCACTTTCTTTGGGACTGTTATGGCAGGGAAAAGAAAAGAAGCAGACACACCAATCATCAGCAAGCCTGAGAGAAAAATCAAAAACATAAAGGGACAAACTGTCCCTTCAGATATTCGTGTCCTTGGGTTATGCTATTTCCTTGTCCCTAAAAATCCTTTACTCTCCTTTATGCTTCTCTGAGATGCACTGTATCATGAACTAATGCATTTGTTGTACATCTAATAACAGAGATTTGGTTTATGTCTACCAAAAAACCTCTCAGGATCTCTGGTTCAGAGACAGTCTTAAAACACTCAGAGAACAGGGCAGAATTAGGCTTTTCCCAAGGTGCGTTTGTGGACAGAACATTCTTTTAAAACATCTTCAGAAGTGGCGATAGCAACTCCATTTCGTGTAATAGCCTAGGCTAGAACACTCACTCAGGAATTGATTTATATGGTTTTAATTCTTTTGACTTCCTGAAGAAATTCAACTTGTACCATCCAGCAGCTCACAAAATGTTCCTGCCTTGGGGTTGTCTTGAGGTGAAAACACTCACCTTGAGGAAACAGGAGACAGAAAGCAGAATTCATGAGCTGGAGTTCCTGTTAGGAGGACTGTTCTTGTATTAAACTTTCAGCAGTCATGGGTGAAATGCGTATACTAAAATTAAATTAAAGATTCAGTGGTTCACGGAAAGGTGATTAAATATTCATTAGGCTGAAGACAGATGGAGAGAACTTCTGCCAGCTAAGTATGACTGTCACCTGGTGTGAGGCCACATTTGTAAGGAGGAAAACCTAACTTCTTTCTTCTTTGAGTCTGAATGTCCTAGAACTTTATTACTTTTTTGGATGTTGATTCCTCAGAACAGAAGCACTAAATAAAGAACAGAAACACATCATGAAGTATTTTCTGAAATAAAAATTCTGTAAGGCAGAAACAGGCTGGGTGGCAAATTCCAGGAAAATATCAAAATGAAGGACTGGAACCTGAGCACTATTATGAAGTGTCTTATCTGACTTATTCTAAAGTTTCTTTGTGGGCTGAGATCCTGACTTGACATTGAGTATCCTCTGAATCTGTGGACCCACCTGGTTATTCCTGATTCCTGGTCTGCAGCTGACCCTGACCACCATCACCCTCATTGCTCCTGCTCTGCTTTTCTTGTTGGACATGGTGGAATGGTGTCCTTCCAGCCCTGCACTCCCCTGGCAGCTCCTAACTCACTGCTCTCCTTGCTGTGGGCCCCTCATGCAACACCCCAACAGAAAGCTCAGGGCCCAGATAGCATTGTGTAATCTTTGCATGTAATACAATAAACTCCATATAAAAGAAAATAATACTAAAATAATTTCAATAACACATATTTTAAATATTGAATTGAGCACAGGTTATTTGACACATGCAGAAAATCTTTTTGGATTCCCCTAGTGGTTGTAGTGGAACTAGTTCAGCTCTCAGAGGAACACCAAAGAGACAGAACTTTACATGGCTGAAAGCTGTGCCATTGTTTGCTTGTGTCCTTGGTATGTCTGAAAAGAATAAATTTTTCACAGAAGGCTTAATCATGTTGGCTTGTCATCTACAAGAAGACAGTTGAAAATAAAAATTAGGTTTTGACCAATAGAGTGACTTAAGCCACACATATACAGACACAAAGAGATATCTTTAAAAGTCAATTAAATTTATCAATGCATGTGACTTTTTTAATTCATAAAGAAAGTAAAGGCCGTCTCTTTCTGGCTTCCTGGCCCCAAAATTGAAAAAAAAAAGTAAACCTAAACCCACTATAAATTAAAGTGGAAAAAACAATTACATACCTAATTAAAATAATGTCCCTCATTTATCAACACAGCATTTTTGTCTGTTTCTGTGCCAGGCATACATTCAAGTAGCCATCAGTGACTGAAAACACATGATCAAAACTACCCTAAGGTCAGTCACAGAACACAAATGGAGAAGATTTAGAAAAGAACCAAATTCCAACTTCAGACCCTCTTAGCAAACTCTCCCTTGTCCTACTTGTCTTCCAGGTTTTTCTAAGGTTATGTAGAAATAAAGATACATGCCATAACTAAAAAAGAACATATTTTTAAATGGAATAGAAGATTTCCGAGTGCTGAGATGCATTAATTATAGCCAAAAATGAACATAAAAAGAGGACAGGGGCTGGCAGATATCTTTACCAAAAATTAAGAGATTATGAACCCACCAGATGGATGATCTATCTGAAAAAGGCCAGTTATATGTAAGTGCTCTGGTAAGAGGGCTAAAAGTGAATACTTGAAAAATTCCCCTCCATATACAGACTTATTTTAAATGTTCCTTTAAATTCACAATTTTGGTAAGTGTGCTTTATTTTCTTCCTTTGTAAATATAATAGTAGCATACTAGCATCTCAAAATAGAAAATACTACAACAGGAGGCAGCTGAGTGAAAAACAAGCTTTGTAATCATCAAAGAATTGAAGCTGTAATATGCAGTACTGTGAATTGTACATTATCTGCACAATAAAGTGATGTTTTGTGATGCTCCTTCTTCTTGATTAAAGGTCAAACTTTCTGCAGCTTTAGTGAATATGACAGTTCAGAGGGAGTATTAAGCTCTACTGAAAGCATTTCTAAAAGCGTTCCCCTAGAAATACTGTGCAGCAGCAGCATTTGCACTGAGTCTGTGCTCCTCTAAGATGTGAATCAATGAACTTCTCTACTGTTTTCCTGTTAGCTGTAATGACTGTAGATGTCAAAGCTCCTTTATTTCAGGAGAGTTCATTGAAAGATGTTGCTGGGAGTATATGGTGAAATCTGTCATATGAAAATTATGCTTATTCTTTTAAGTTTACACAGATATTTACATACATGCACAAATGCTGCTTCTATGTGTATCAATCAGATTTGGGTGAATTAAAGAAGGTAGATAAGAAGGTAGAATTTGAATTTAGTCTCATTTCATCTGGAGTCTTTGTTAACTTTACAAAGACCTCCTCTAGGAAAAAAACAACAATTAAAAATCAGGAGTTGTACACACTGTGCTTTGTTATTCTGAAAACTCTCAAAAACGTAGATTTTATAGTTTGTATGGTCATTCTCCTGTACCTGTGATATAGGAGCCATAGCTGAGATCTAGATGTGAGACAGGCATTAATGACCAGTTTTTAGAAATTCAGATATCAGAACCAGTTATTTCTTCCATATTATCTGCCAAACATGTTCACTCTATTTTATGTCCTTACCTTATTATATTACATCTATAAGCCATGGGAATTAAAAAAAACCCAGAGGTAAACATAAAAATATTGAAATTTTGAATATTTTTAAAAAATCTTCCCTGCTTAGATAAGTAGAGGCTTAATGCATATGGAAAGCAATAAAAAAGAAAGTTTTGATGGATGTCCAAACAGACAAGCCCTTTCTCGTGTGAGTCAGAAATATGAGGTCAGGTGGTGGTGATCTATCCCTCGCTCTTTTGCGGTATGAAAAGCAGACACACTGATGTAGTATGAATCCTCATAAACTTCCAAAGAGAGTTATACAACTTCTCCCTTTAGTAAATATATTTCTCTAAGATGACTTTTGAGTAGACAACATTCATATAGACCAGGTCTACATTGGCTGAGATGTACTCCATGCCAACAGACCACAGTCAAAGTTTCTTGCCCTCGGTTTTCACATGCCTCTGAATTTGAATCCCTTGTTATAGTTAAAACTGGAAAGAAAATCAAATACATCCTCGCATACATCTCATGTGCTCCTGTAGTATTTTGGTCTTCATTCAATTTAATGGTCTATTCCAGAATTTCATTATTTCACTCACTGCCATGAGTTGAAGCAAGTCTAAATGAACATTTTGAGATTAAGTTCATTTGATAAATTAAATAATCACGGTTTAGATGTGATTGATACCAGAGTCAAGAATGAGACCCTTAGCACACCAAGTGCTCAATCACCATTACCTGCTCTCAAGTTCCCCACCCTATAGCTGATGGACTCTTTTTCTTCTTTGGGGTTGATTACTGATGTTATTATCATGAAAATAATGCTTGTTACAGGAATACTGCTCATTCTTGACACAAATATATTTTTTTACAAACAAAGACAGCTTTGTTTCTCAAACTGAAAACCAAAATCACATTCCAATAAGGTGAAAATCAAGGCAGGAACAGGCATTTCATGCAATCACAGAATCACAGAATTGTTTTTGTTGGAACAGGCCTTTGAAAATCATTTAGTTCCAAAACCTCTTGCCATGGGCACAGACACCTTCCACTAGACCATGTGGCTCAGTGCCCCATTCAACCTGGTCTTGAGCATTTCCAGGGATGGGGCATCCATAACTTCTCTGGGCAACCTGTTCCAGTGCTCTGCCACCCTCACAACAAAGAATTTCAGACACATTTGCTACTTTTAGAAATCTCTTCAAATTCAGATGCTTGATGAAAGTACAGAACAGTAATAATGTACTCCTAGAATTTCCACATATTTAAAAAACCCCAAATACTGAGTAAGAATTAAAACTTTATCAGCTCGAGCATAGTGACAACTATGTACAGCTGTAAGTTCTTAGTTTAAATCAGGCTAAAAATGTGGAGTGACAATTTTGACAGTTATAAAAGTCTTCAGTAATGCCATGTTAGAACCTGGATAGTAAAATCAAATTGAACCAGTGTTTGTCCAGCTAAAAGCTGGATTTAAGAGATACTGCAAATGATAGGAAAAACCCAAATTAAAGCTAGAAACAGTATTTATTTCAGCAGTAGAAAAAATGAGATACTTAACTAAAAAACAACCAGGTAGTGAATAGATCATTGCAGATAATTGATTTCACCTGAAGTTGAGACAGAACCCTTTCCTTAAAAAAAAAGTAAGATGTGTTCCAATATCTAATAAACTCAATACAATGAGACACTTTTTCAAAAAGAGTTGTTCAAAAATATGCAGAAGCAAAATGATTAAGATTTATACAACATAAATTCCAAAGCACTAGATTAAACCAAGGTTGGAACTTAAAATTTAATTTCTATGTGTCAATTTTTCTCTGCTCCGACAACATGATGGCAGTCTGAGAGCACCTGATGGCAGATTTTTAGATGCTTAAAGTTCCTGAAAGAAACTTAGATGCCCTCTTAAGTAAACAGATATTTATTCCTCAGATCTGCCATTTAACAGAAATAATACTATGACTATTTTTATGACAATGCAGTTAATTTAATGGGTGAAATAATAAAACATGAATGTGCTTCTCTTGTATCTATTCTTTGATGTAAAGTTAGACTTCCACAATGTAGACTGCAAATTATTTAAGATTAACTTATACTCTGGTTGTTATGGAAACTACATAAAAATGTACCATTCTATACACTATAAAATATTAATATTCCAATAGTAAGTTTTGCAGAGTTGTGATTATTTATTAGAAAAATATTGAGGAACAAAAGTAGCTCAAGAACTCACTTGTATGAGAGTGCTTCTTTAGGTTTGGCAGTTTCCACATTTATAACAATATCACAAAATTTTAATTAATTATTAATCAAGTCCAAAGAAGTAACAAGTATGATTACTATTTCATATCAGAATAAGTTGTGAATGGTTTCTCTATCTATGGTCTAAACCTTTCATCTTATACCTTTACACTTCCTATACAAATAGGATAGCTTTGATAGCAAATATCAAATCATTGGCAAATAGTACCCAAGACAAACTGCTTCTCTGCCATGGATGGAACCCAGATACTTCTAAATCACCTCTTTGGATATGACAGGTCAGACCAGATAGGCACTTCTCTCAGTAGGCTGTGATGCTGCTACCCATCTTTCTTTTTGAATAAAATCATAACCAAATTTTTTCAAATAGATGAAGGATGTAAGACTTCTGACAGTCTTTCTGAGAAATGTGCCCTTTACAATGAGATGTAGTGTAGACTGAACTTTAACTTTCTCTCTTTGCGAAACTGAATACTTGCATTCCTGACATTCAGAGGGTATGAGCAGAAAAAGGGATTATTTCCCAGCTCTCCTGGAGAAGGAGTCTTTATCCTAGTTTCCTCTCAGAACTGCTTGCACATTAAATGGAGAACGTTTGACAAAGTAAATGGAAGTGAATTTATAAATATATAAAGGCATATTTTTTGTATACATAGCAGCCCAGATCACACAAACTTCAGCTGGACACCTAGAAATAGGTGTGAGGAGGTTACAGGAGAAGCTGTCCTTTACAGCAGGACAGTCTGAACACATTCAATAACATGCTCCATGGTCTGTCTTTATTAATGGAAACCTAAGTGCCTGCACACATTTAAAGATATAAAGCATTATAGTTTTGTAACCGACTCCACTTTGTACACTTATGGCTAAAATTTTGTTTTTCTTTTGGAAAAAGAAAGAATAAAGCTGGAACAGGTCATTGATTATGTACATTTAAAGCTCCTTGGACATCTACTCTGTTTCTAGTAACAATCAAAAGTTGAGACATGCAGACATGCAGGTATTTCTTAATTCAATATTTCTGGAATTTTGAACATGCTAAAAGGAAAATCAGACTTCAGCTTGTGCTGTATATGTCTACCAAGTCAGCTCATTCTCCATTTCCTACCTTCATTTCAGGTAAAATATCTACTGTCAATTTAAAGTATGAAACAGCTAAGACAATGACATAAAATATCAACAATAAAACAATGAAAAATCATCACTTACATTATGGCATCTCTTGTTACCTGAAGACTGTGTCTACAGAACTTATATTTAAACTGAAACTTATGATGCAGTAGTATCAGAAAAGTGACCAGTCTGTCTCTAACAAAACTCTTCTCTCATGGACCTTGTGAAGCTGAGAGTTGACATTTTAATGTAAATAGGAATAGAAAATTTTTACTGATGATTGCCTAGCACTGTAACCTACTTCTCATCTAAACATGAATAGTTTGACAGAAATCAAATCTGTGCTTTTTTAGTTGAGAAACTCATGCTGAACTCCTGACAAATGTGATATCTTGACTAAGTTATGGTGTTATACAGATGACCCAGAGTGAGAGCACTACTGAATTTTTTTCCTTTGTTCTTGTTTCACTTTTAATTAATCTAATTTTTCAAGTCCATATATATATATATATATATATAGACAAGATGCACATGAATGGAAATTCCTCATTATCTCTTAGGTGGGAAAAGACATGAATAATTACAATTTAGCAAGTTAACTAAGAAATACCTATGATACTACATGAAAAAAAGAATGATGATCAATGGATTTATCATCATATTGTGTTGTAAGTAGCCTCACAGTTTAATAAACAGTGAAATTGAAGTCATTCACATTAAGACTGAAATCTCCTAGATTCTTGAAAAGAAATACAAGATTTTTATCAATAACATAATATAGGCTATCTAAATACACTCAACAAGAATTCATCAATGACCCAAAGAAGCACATTTCTTATGGGAAGATAGTTATAGCCAACTAGCCAAACACAGAAAGCCCAGTATAGGAAAAAAGTTTCAGGAGTGAGCAAGAGTGTGAATTTTTATGTAACATCATGAGTAAATCATATAGTGCATCCTCAGAGCATTGCCAATGTCAGGAATTAACTCCCATTTAAAGAAGATAACTAAAATTTTAACCAGTACATGTGAGAGCCTTCTAAGGCTGCACAAGTATTCTCTGGGAACATATAACTTTGTGAGTAGCAGTAGGTTTGTTACACAGATATGAAATGCTGCAGATAAGGATGTACTAGGCACAACAGACAATAAGAGATTCACTGAGTAGTCTGAGTTAGAGGGACTCAGAAGAAGGATGGAATCCAACTCTTAAGTGAATGGCCCATACATGGATTGAACCTGTGACTTTGGAAAACCATGCCCTGACTAACTGAGATAATCTTGCAGACAGCATCTTCCTTTCCTTTGGCTTTGGAGGAAGGGACAATTTAGATAGGGCCAGAGGAAGATTCTAAAAGATTTTAGACTAACAATATCATCATGTCTTTGCAACAGCAAAGAAGATTCTCTTGACTCAGAACTGTTTCAGCTTTCATTTCCTCTAAATTTACATGCAGATCTCTAAAGGTATGCTAAAATAAGTATCCTGGGCTAACCCAGTTATGAATATTTGTCAGATGGCCACTTAAATATATTAAAGGAAAGCAAAAGCAGTGAAATTTCCCAAGGCTATTTCAGTAGCATCCCTTGTAGTTTCATTTGTACCAAAATGAGGATGGAATAGAGAATCAGAAAATAAAGCCAAATTTATTTTGCTTATTTCAGGATGATCACAATTGTGGCTGGGAAGTTGTTTCAAAGGTATAGACCTTTGAAACCTGTGAGATTCTATTCAAAAATAAATATTGAGAGGTACAGCAAGGCTTTTTTTGCTTTGAAGTTTGGAAATACGGATTTTGAACTACTTATAGAAAGAAGATTCATAAAAAGAAACTTCTATGTTGCTCTTGGGCTAGGCATGAAAATAAAATGTAATGTTGATTATATAACTAATGTTGTAAAGTGTTAAAAGTGAACACAGTGTAAACAAAAAACTTTGACAGTCTCTTTCCATTTACAACAAAAACCTAACAAATAACAGTGATAAATTAATTTTCTGATGGTGATTCTAAATATTTTCCTTAGGTTTTTTATCACATTCTAGACAATAATTGTAATTCCAGTAATTGAGAAGGGTAATGGCTGTAAGAGACATTTTGTGGTAAACAGTGATGTTTGCATCCCTAATTTTAAATCATTAACTCATGTAATTAAATTTTTTTTATAAACTAAATTTTCATTTTTTATACTCTTCTGCCTTTGCTGTGTCTGCACAAACATACAGAAACACAGGGCAAGAAGAGCAGAACAGGTAATTGAACATTTTTTTAGATTGATCTGAAAAATATTCTGTGTTAAAATGATGGTCTTTTTAAAGAAAAATCCTATTTTCTCATAATTTTATATCCATCAGTTTTCAGCTCTTTTGTTTTTACACTACATTTACTTTTAACAGTGTTATTACATTTTTCATAGCAGGTCAGAATCTTTATATGTAAGATGACTTAAACCCATTTTCAATTATTATGTCTTCATAGTGACTGGTTGAATATACATTTAGGAATATATTGTCCATAGTATAATAGTATAGTATAGTATAATTTACTTTGTAAATTATAGATAGATACCATAGATTTACCAGCAGGAAAAAACTTGTTCAGTTTCAGGCTAATTTAATAATTTTGACTTTTTAAACATTGAACTCACATGGCAAAAAATATGTAAGCAGTTATTGTCACTGCAGGATAAGTTACTCTAGTGAAATTACCCTAGAGATGAGTGAGACACAGGAATTTTAAATTGTATGAGTCTCCAGTGAAGAAATATGATAGTTCTAAAGGGACAAAATCCTTCTCAGGTACCTTCAAAATCCTTCCCAGTCATCATCTCTGTGCAGAGAAAATGAGAAGATAACACTCAATAGCACATCATAAGGACTTAAATGTAGCAAACATGGTGAAAACAGTTCTGGCCAGACAGAACTAGTTAGATCTACAGGATGCATTGAAGAATAGGTCATCAAAAATGCTCAGATACTGAATATCCAATATTCTCCTGCTTAGTCCTGAGGTGGGGGTTAAGTGTGTTTATAAAGCAAAATGTCATAAGCCTCTAAAAATTTACATTCAAAACTGAGCTCAGCAGAAAAACTTGACCTAGACTGGACTAAAGAGCATAAGCCAGCACTGTGCCCATGTGGCCAAGAAGCCCAGTGGCATCCTGGTTTATGTCAGCAATAGTGTGGCCAGCAGGAGCAGGGCAGGGATTGCTCCTCTGTACTTGGCACTGGTGAGGCCACACCTCAAGTTCTGTCCCATTTTTGGCCCCTCAAGTCAGGAATGACACTGGGATGCTGGAGCGTGTCCAGAGAAGGGCAACAGAGCTGGTGGAGGGTCTAGGGAATGTCTTGTGAGGAGTGATTGAAGGAAACAGGGTTTTTACAGTGAAAAGAAGGCACAGAGGAGACCTAACTCTTCCTTCCAATATTTTAGTAATTAAATGAAAATCTTATCCTTTACTTGTGCTTAGTGTTCTGGAATTCCAACAAATTTTCATATAAATTTGTTCAACTGCAAGTACAAAGAAGTTTTTTGGTTGAGTGAGTTATGTGTTCATCAAGTCATTAGTACAACCACAAACTAAATAAAAAATTGTCTAGCTCTTCTAAAAAAAGTCTAGGAAGATTTTAATAGCCTTTGCAGCATGAAATGGAATATTAACAAATGTCAGCACTGGGAATTAAAGTAAGTCCTAGCTAATTTTAAGTCTCCTCATGAAGAATGTAACTTAGCCTAAAGAAGTTAATCATATTTCTATGCAAAAAGTTAGTGCCAATACTGCCATTTAGATTTTATAAATCAAAAATTAACATCTTCAAGCACAAGAGAAAATTAATTCATGATCATTAATTCATAAATGGTAATTGTATGCAGAGGGCCTTAGATATTTTATATACTGTATATATATAAATTCCCAGGCGTCTTTTCTGAGCATTCGTGCATTCTCTTTTGCTTCTGTAATTTCTTTTTTGCTTCACTGGGGACTAAGAATGTGTAAAGGATGCAAGAGTAGAGCTTTGGGTTTTTAAGCATACCAAAGTACATACATACATGATTTTGATCAGATCTGACTAAAAGTGCTATAATTCAAACTAATGAAATTTTGTATGCATCTCTGAACAAATTTTAAAGGTACAAAACCCAGAGGGACATAGTTTCTAATAGAAGTGCTGACAGGGCCTTATGAATGAGCATAATTATTTCAAATATATTAAGCAAATACCTTTAATCAACAGCTGAATGGTAGCATGCTGTGATAATTATTTCTGGTTGATGATGAGAAGACTGATTGCAATTTCCTCATTAACTTACTTTTTCCTCACTTCCGCTACTTTTCTCTCTACATACTTTCTTACTTCAATAATTGATATTTTCTTCCTGTTGCAGTATTTTTTACTCACAAAATCTTCTAAGGCTCATATGTTTAAGTGCCTTAACCACCTATATTGACAAGTCATAATATTTTTTTTCCAAACAGGAAATATTCCCACATTAAAAAAAAAATGTTTAATGTCAAGCCATGGTGTGTTACACTGTATTAGTTATGGTTATGGTAGTTCTCCAAAAGAAAATAAATTTAACTAATCATCTGCCAATTCTTTTTAAGGAATGCTTAGAAGCAGGACAAATTCTCTTTCACTCTAGAAGAGTATGCAGTGTATTTAAACACAAAGATTTTCAGTTGCGAGCTTATGAGTAGGTTTTGGGTCTTTGAACCATTCTTATTAATTTTTTAACAGGTGTGAAAGAAAAGGAAATTCAAAAAAATACTAGAATTTTTTTTCTACTTCAAATTTATATCAGTGTCCCTTAAAGACAGAAGTGATGGATTAAGGAGGAGTCAATTGCCTCAAATCTCATAATTATAATTTAGTATTTTCACTAACACCTTCAGTGTAATCTCTGTTAGGAGTAAGGAGCAGCATAAATTATTTTAGTGAATATTTTTGAATTGTAATTTTTATATATTCTTTTACACAGCAAGAAAGTCTATTAGAGAAAAAAAATCTGTAATCTGGGCAGAAGTATTTAGGATATGCTGTAGTATGTTACTAATATCATTGTGGTTACTTAAACCCCAGTTTGTGTCTCAGAAGTTGCATTTATTGCTTGAATAAGGTCGAAAATTATTTTGCTTATTGAAAAGCGAATTTTGCATATTATACAGGGAATTCTTCAACGTCCTTCTGAGAGTCAGCAACCTGTGTTCATCTTTCAGAATTAAAACTGGACATCCAGAAGAACTAGCTCAAGAACCAGAACAACCTTGGAGGCAATATGTACACAAAGAAAGGAGGAAAGCCCTGTGTTTGGCTCCTTTAGAATGAGTAGTACACTTGCTACATATTTACTTTATTTATGGAAAAGGTTACTTTGAGCCAAAATACAGATTGTGTTTAGCCTTGCAAAGCTTGAGATCTACCATGGTTTCTTACAGTATGCTTAGCTCTAGACATCTTTCCCAGGCTGGAATAAAATTTTATTTCAAAAATAAAAATACTTTGAATTTAAGTTTCTTGCAACCAAGTTCATAAAATTTCAATTGGCCAAAACCATGTAGACCTCAGCATGGAACTCAGAACAAATCTGCTGAAAAAGAACCAGATTTCCTTGATATTATTTTTTTTTAATTTTTGATTGCCTTTCAACAAAATCTTTAACATTTACGGATGCTTTTTTTTTGCTATTTAACATCACATAAATGTTTCACTAGCCATTTTACTTGTTTTGAACTTAGTTTTAATACTTAAACTTCTTTTGCGTATCCTGCCTATTGCTTCCATTATGATTAATAATAATTTTATACATTACTGGAGTATACAGCATTCTCAGAAAGGATTAGTATTGTACTAGTTGGAAAATATATACCAGTAAACTGTCTTATGTCTTAACAACCTAAGCCATATCCTGTTAAAATCACTTGGATTCTTCCTAATAACTCACTTGATTTTGAATTTGGTTTAAAAAAAAAGAAATCTCCTCTATTTAGAGGAGATTTGTTTGTTTGCTTCTAAAGTTGAAGAAGGAAGTAAACAGCAGTAATTCCAAGATCAACCAGTAACTGAGGAATCAGGCATGTGGGCAATACATATTCAAATCTTTCAGATTCATCCCTGGGGTTATAATTTGGAAAATGAGTTTTAGGCTATTTTTAGCTAATCCACTTTTATATTTTGTCATGGAGCATGGATATTTTTGAAGATCTTCCTTTCTTATACTGGAATAATGTATCTCAAAAATCAATATTTTTTTAAAATGGATTTCTTTTTCTGGGTATGTCAGTATAGGGACATAGAGGGAAGGCATAAACCCAAATCAAGTTTTTTGGAAAAACTATACCAGATAAAATGTGTAAATATTACTCTAACAAACAGGCTGAAATTTTATTTCTATGATTTTCACAATTGAGAATGTCAACATAAAATAGACTGGAGAAGGTGAGTTTAACAGTAACCAAGGTGGGAAATAACAATATACCACATGCCACATACAAATTTGAATATCTGTCCTAAAAGAAGAGGATATAATAACAGGCATGCAGTCCTGTATGCTGGACCAAGACAATGTGATCAATAAAATAAGGAAGGGAAACTCAGTGAATGAAGTTTCCATAATTTGGTAGAGTTCCCTTCTCTGTCTTTGCATGAGAAATACATATGTCTTGCTGCTGTGGCTTTCATTTTTATCAGCTACCTTAAATTCACACAAGCTATATTAGTCTGGGAGAAACAGCTTCAGGTCTGCATAATTGCCAAGTACCTTTACTTGCTTCTGTGTTAGGTTGCTCTCCTTAACCAAGTACTTTAAAAAGTTTTTGAGAGTCAAGCCTTTCCTAGAATATCCAAAAAGATACTTCCCAAGGGTGACTGAATATATTACAGAATGACCTACAGAAATAAAAGATAGGAAGACCCCTCAGTAGTTTTTGAGAGTACAGCAAAATACTTTAAAACAAAGATTACAGAAGCTGGTTGAATAAAAAAAGTAGGACATTTTAAAACCATTTCTAAAATATACATCTGTTTTTCTATACATCAGTATTTTCCACTTTATGATGAAAATCATAATTCATTCAAGTGTTCCTCTGAGATTGAAACCTATGAAGTTCTTTCTTTTTCAACATTGGAACCATCAAAGGAAAAAGCTTTCCTTACAGGTGTTGAAATTCCCACTCTTTGCCCCACCTTCACAAGGCCAATTTTACTTTTTAAAGACTGTCTAAAAATTCCTTAACTGTCCTTAGTGCATGGTAAATGATGCACTTGCATTTATGACATAAAAGGAACAGTGCCTGACCTTTTGGACAGACTTTGGAGTTTTGTAGAGTGCCTGAAGTTGTCATTACAATGGAAGTGATTTTTTCTTAAAATGCATCTTAATAAAAACTAAACCATAAATATTTGCAAAAGTAAATTTATCTGTTAAACAAATGCCTAGAAACATAATTCCGGAAAATCTTTGAATATGTAGGATGCATTACTTCTTCAACAGCTGAAGTGTCTCTAACTGCTGTAAAGCAGGAAAGTGGATATACCAGAATTAATGTGTGTTGTATACTGGATAAATTGGAAAAACAACAGTGTTAACAAAATATTCTGCTATCTCTGTATGTATCTGGCAAGAAATATCACAAATTAACATAGGATTATGAAGATATTTTTGGTACAATACAGTGCATTATAGTAGGCATGGCTGGTGATATGACTCTGAAGGCACTTAAATTATCTAGAGGTGAGCATGAAAAGACAATGTGTAACACACTGTCATTCTTTTGATTCAGTGGAGACAATCTATGAAAACACAGCAGGGTCAAGATACTACAAATAAGCAAGTACTTAACCTTTTCCAGATGCTGTTATCAGAGTTGGCTATTAATTAATTATCATTTGTCTTCACATAAAGATATTTGGAAGGTGGACTTGCCCTTCTCTGCTTTTTAATTTCAGACTATAGGTCTCACCTTGCCATTGATCTGTAACTCCAGCTCAGAGTAATTCTAGCACAGCTTAGGAGGGATTGTTTTTCCATATTTATTTTGTTTCAGTCCACTCTTTTTTTTCCTATTGAAAGAGTCCCACTGTTACCCACAGTTAATAGGGGGTCAAGACCTTCTTGACTAGACAAAAAAAACTTGTAAACTACCCTGACCTGTTTGTTTATTTCCCTTTTGGACAGCACTTTCCCCTCACATTCTTTAGCTGTAGTGACCACAAATAGGACTATCAGACATCTTATGCTTTGAAAAGGCAAAATGGCATTCGAAGAATGATGGTTGTTTACAGCTACTCTTGATGATGTGTTGCCAGGTATTTATTCATAAGTCAAGCTGTGATTGGAAAAGGAAGGGATCAGTCACCAGCACATGTGACACAGGAGCAGCAAAGAGCTTGTAGTAATTGAAATCATCATACATTAATGGCATAGGAAAAGCTGTCCTACACAACCATATTTTGTCTTGCTTCTGGCCTGGGCAATCTTTAGCTTGTATGCATGATATCCTGAATTAAATGTGAGATTTTTTTTTATTCAGATCACTGTGCACAAAAAGAAATTATCTTGATTTTTTCCTATATTGGTCTCTGTGACTACTGTTTGAACTTGGAGCATGATAATACATACAGCACTAAAGAGACAGACATTCTAGATACCAACATTCAGAGAAATATCTTTAGACTAGAATCAGACCATATTCACTGAAATTTTCCACTGGCTTGCAAACTTTATTGACTATGTAATACAGGAAACAGGACTCCTCCAAACCCAGATTTTCTTACAATTGGTATATAGAAATTTTATGACTGATAATAGTAACTCTTTTTAGAATTTTCATGGACCATGAATATCATCAAGGTGACAGGTCTTTAGCTATGAAACTAGACTCACCCAATTCTGAAAGATTAGATATGTGGGTCATTCTAATTAGTATTTGTATGTACCTTTTATTTTCTGAAGGGAAAAAGAAGCAATGGGAAAATACTTTTCCAGAAAAAAACAGTTTCATTAGATTTGCACTGGTTGATCATTTTTATTACGCTCAAAATATTTATAAAGACAAAAAGGGAATATATTTAATTGAGGAAAATAATCTGTTGCTAGAGTTATTAATATTCTAACAGTCCCAACAAAATACATTAAACAGGTATTATATGTCAGGTTATAGTAATATCAACACTTACTATTCTAATGATCTAATTATTACAGGTGCCTTGTTATTAAAAATAAAAATTGCCATACATGATCTTCTGACAGGTTCTAAATTCCAGATGATATTTGTTTTATTGCTATTTTTCATATTCTTAAAACTAGTTCACTTTGTGAACTGATTCACAAAGATGCTCTCCTGAAGTGACTGGTGTAATCTGTGTTTTCTGCTTAAATCCAGTTTCTTCTAAGCTAAGATTTCTTTCTAGGATCATGAATGACTCTAAGCAAAATAATTACTTCTTAATACTGGCTATTAATTGATAGTAGGTGTTCTAGCACAAAGCTACATTGAGTAAAACTAAAGTAAAACCAAATCTAGGTAATAATATCTGCCCATTAGACAGCTGCTCTTACAACTAAAGTCAGATCAATCAATATATGTCAAGTCCTGATACTTTATAGTATCAACAAAATCTCTGTGGGTGTTTACTAATAATGGTAAAATACTATTTTCCTTGTCAAATTTCAATATGCCTAAAAGTGTCCTTGAACATTTTCCACTAAGGCATTCTTGTCTGAGAATCACATTGTGTGTAATTTTCTTTCCCATGCTGCATATCATGAACAGCATTCATCACATTGACTAGAGTTGGGTCTGCTGCAGTTGCCAGAGAGATTTTTCTCTCACTTATCCTTATGAAGTTCTCTCCAGTAATTTGATAAGTCCATTAAAGTCTAAGTTTTCAGACCACTAATTTGATGATGGGTCAGGTAATATCCCAGTGGTAATTCCTCCTGGATTAACAAGAACAGATGTCGCAAAGTTTCAACACGATTTCTGGTGATCTATCCTACAAACACTTCAGTGGCTTTAAGTTGGTACTGAGAAATCTTTCATTCTGCAAGTAAAGTTAAAATATAATTTCTCAATGAACTTGTCAATAAGAACAGCATACTGTTATGTCATATACTATGATAACATTTTCAATATACTCACATTTTTTTGGAAAAGATTGATGCCTCTCATTCAAGTATTCTGGGGAATAGATAAATGTCTGTTAATTTAATTCCTGGTAGCATAACTTGTTATTGCTTCTGCAGTCAAAACACTAACAAATAGAACAATGTCTACAACATGTAACCCTGTCAGATCTAGGTCAGACAGAGGGGAACTACTTGCAGAAAGTGCACAAAACTAATCCTGCAGGTCATAAAATCACATATCGCTTTAGGTAACTGTTTCCAGAATTGTTTTTTGTAGACGGCAGCATCTGAACTTCTGGCTTTAATCTATACATTTCCTTTCCTGTGAATTGTGTAGCACCTGGTAAATGTATTCTCATGATTTGCAGAATACACAACACGAACACTGAATGTTTCTTGTTTAAATGAAAAACATCCATAATATTTAGGAAATTGAAGACTAATCATTTTCATTTAGGTACCTGAATAAAGTGAAAAGCTAAACTTTTTTATTTTCTCCATGAGCAGTCATGACCTACAA
This sequence comes from Peucedramus taeniatus, assembly GCA_013400575.1. Taxonomy (NCBI): domain Eukaryota; kingdom Metazoa; phylum Chordata; class Aves; order Passeriformes; family Fringillidae; genus Peucedramus; species Peucedramus taeniatus. The sequence continues at coordinate 450 of WBNO01027027.1, read as the reverse complement.
TCCTGTGTGTACATTTTGGAATTCAGTGCAATGATTTTTGAAAATGTGTCCTGGAAGTTCTTAAACCCACAGGGGAAACAATAAAATACTGGTATTTATGTTAAGTAATTGCATAATTATTAGAGGGAACTTTCAGAAATCTGATCATAACGTGAGAATAACATTTTCTGCAAGCCACCTCTGTGATAACTGCTTTTCTTGGCATAGGCAAAATGGGAAATACAGAAATAAAAAAAGGAAGTTCTTATACTCAGTGACTCTTCATTATTGTTGGTCGTCACTCATGCTTTCCTCCTCTTCTGCAGTGCTTTTGAGAATCCCATATATAAAAATATATAAGTAGAATATATTAGAACACCAAATGCAGGAACTCCAAATAGAAATAGGAAGAAAGAGATAAAATTACACTATCAGTCAACTGAAAAAGGAAAATATTAAATAAAATAAAAC
>WBNO01027026.1:71595-96636 GCA_013400575.1 Peucedramus taeniatus | reverse complement strand
ATTAAATATTAATAATTACATTATACTGTATTATGCCCTGTGAATAAGGGCATAATACAGTATAATTTCTTGGAAATCATTATGACCAGGCTTTACTCAGAATGAAAACTTATTATTTACTCCAACAGCATGCCTGGTGAAGTAATCTATATGAACCTTTTGTTTTAAAATAGCCTTCATATTATGTGCTGTTTAATGTTTTCGCTCTTCCTTTAGGGAAAATATAAGGAAAAAGTATTTTAAAACTGATGAACTCCCTCTAGTATATTTGATGAGAGCTAAGACTTTCATAGCTAGAAATTATCTTTGTGCTCATGGCAGAAGGAATCAAGTGTAGGTAAGCATATCAGCTGCCAGATTTATCTAGTGCTTTTTCTGTTAATGTTTTTTCAAATGACAGTAACCTAGCATTTTAGAGAATGATTGCCTTACCAAATAGTGCAGCATGATGAGAATGGAAGTCGAGAACTAAACTGCTGATGCCATGGATCAGCTGCCCACACTATACATCTTTCAGGGCACTTCACTTCAGTCTGTTTCTAGATCAGTCTTGAGAACTGAGTTTGTGTTGGAGGCTCATCCATTGACCTTCCAGATTCCAGGTTGTGTGTGCCAAGACAAATTTCTGGTCTGACCAAAACCACAGTAAAGTAAACATTACTAAGAGTTCCTTTCCAAAGTGTCCTCCTGATCTGAACTTAAAGACTAGTGCAGATCCAGCTTTCATTTGATCCTGATTTAGCAGTAAGTATTAGTGGAAGGTACCCATTAGAGGACTGTGCCTTCTCTGCAAAGTGTAGAGGAAGTGTCTCCAAAAACAGCCTCTGCACTCTAAACCTCCCCTAAGGCCTCTGAAACAGAGGAAATCTGCATTTATCTGTCATCTCAGTTAATTCAAACAGCAGTTATTTGGAACAAATCATAATCACTCCTTCCCATAATAAACACAGATATTCAGATTGCCAGATGGATCTCAATGAGCGACAGCCTAATTATGGCTTACCAAAATAATAATAAAAAGCTTAAGTGGAAATATTTCTGCCCCTCACCTACAGTTAGAGTTAAAAAAGAACAACATCTGAGAATATAAGGAATGAGACCTCAGACCACTCTAGCACATGAGCCATGGATTGTACCACATTGAGCCTTAATATGGTGTAGCAGGAAAGTGAGATATTTGTATAGAAGGTATATGCTACAGAACTATCTATCATGTCCATGTATGTTCAGTGCTTACACAATTTTCCCAAAAGACCTTTGACTCAGTAGCCTTAATTAGAAGTACCTGCTCATTGACTAATTGTTGGTATTTATATTTAAACCTCATCAATTCTCATAGTGATAAATAACCAAGACCATTGAACCAAGAGTATTTATGGAATATGAAACATGACCCTTTCCTAATAAGTGGAGCTACAACTGCAGTAAGCAAAATGTCTTGGGGTTAGCTAGAAATCTGCACAAAATCCAGTATTGCTAATGGCTCTCCATCTTCTGCTTTATTTGTCTGATTTGACAGAGGGTTTATTTTCATTGCAATGATGCAGTTTCTCAGCAGCTTCTCTTTCTGTGTCTGCTTCAGATAAAAAATATCTGGTCTCACTGGAAATTCTTTGTCTTCTGTGAGGATTACCACACTCTGAGACACACCAAGAATGAGGGAAACATTCATACACACTATAGAACACCATTTGTGATGAGGTTTTCAGAAGAAGAGAGGTGGAGAAAACCACTACAAACAATGGGCCATTGAGTGTCCCTGTGTTGTTGAACTGCACAGGAGACAAGGAAGAATATTACTCTGAGAGCAAACTTTCAGACTGATCCAGACACGCAGGACAGGGCAATGCATGGAAAAACAGTCAATGAGACTGACTGAATATTCCAAAGGGTTTGGGGTTTTTTTTGCAAATTAAGTATCTGTATCATGAACCAAAGGCAGTAAGTACATCTTCAAGGTGCTGATACGTAAGAAGGCTGTATCTAAATGCAGTACTGATGTCTGTAGTATGTAACTGTGCATAAATAATTAAATAATCTCTCCATCTTGTCAAGTGGTGCATGTATTGCTCTTGGCCATATTAACAATACAGAGGGTGTAGGCTGGAGGCTAAAGGAAACTGCTGTTTCTGGATAACCCTGCTGTACTTCTGAATAGGGAGAGCTTTCCTCAGAGGAGATATTATCACATGCTCATCTCAGCAGACTGTCTTTCAAGCCTCAGTGAGCCCTAAGGCTCCTCAACAAGAAGGAGCTGACAATAAAGCACTGGTTTCTTAGGCGAGCTCTCTTTCTGTCTTTGCTGTCTTACCTGCACACGTTAATTGTCTTGCCATTTCAGGAATAATTCCTTTTGTATAATTCAGTTTCAGGTGCTGCCTAGGTATGGGAAGTTGCTGGTGTATATATAAGGAAATCAAAATGTCTTCTCTGTTTTAAGATGGTAGAAAGAAATAATGAGTCATCATTTGTCTCTTCAGTTAAACAGAAATTTTCTGACTTCAGGGGTTCACAAATACATGAAAGTCTTATCTTTTTTCCCCCTCCTTTTTTTTTTCATATTTCTAATTTGTTATTTTTATCTTAGTTACATGACAGACACTTTATGCCTCAGGCTCCTTCATGTCTCTGTAAAACAGCTATAAAAAATTGCAGTCTGACTTTTCTCATCAACAAAAATCCCCTTCATCAGATAAATTACTACCTTGACCAATGCTCTGAGTGACAGCCAACATCCTGGGAGCACAGGAAGGGGGTGAGAAACAGGGGTAGGGTAGAATCTTCATATAATTTATCACCCACCTTGCCTTGCTGACCTTGCCCTCTCCATCCTGCAGAAGACAGCTCTACTGTAGTTTGCCTGACTTGGGATAGACCATCTTGAGGGTCCATATCCCAAGGTCACAGCAGCAACAGACACAAACCAAGAGCTTCTTTTGTTTCTCTGCTGTGCTTCTCAGGGGTGGTTTGCTAGTAGAATTTTTTTGTGATATACTAAGGTTTCAACATCCTTGGGACAGCGCAAGGAACAGTGAAAATGCATTGCCTATAGCCATAACCAAAATCCATGTCTCGGAGGAATTCTCAAAAATTATAAATTTCACTGAACAATATACTTTACTCTAAGAACAGCTTCAAGTAAGGACTGAAATAACAATCATGCTCCTCTTGCAACTCTCCCAAGTTTCCCAGTCCTCAGGCACAGCAGCTAAGGCCCACACATCTGCTTGTGAGCCCTCTTCCCTGCTGTTCTGTGCCTCAAACCTGGAAAAAAAAAGGTGCAAAAAAGGGCAAATGGACTCATCAGCTCAGTTTCCATAGGGGAGGTAATAGAAGGGCAGAGGAAGGGGAGCCCTTATAAATGAATTGTGGTTGGCAGTGTTTGTGCTACTGCTGCTGCACAGGGAAGGTTCTGCCAGCTCTTCCTGGGCTATATTCTTCAGTGGTGAAGAATTGCTCGAGGTCAAAATATGTCAGCAGAAAGCTAAGCCTGCAAGGGCAGAGGTTTAGTGGTGAGGTGCACTGTGGTATTTGTCCACCTCTACTTTAAAGGTCTCTAGATTTTTAAAAGCTATAGGTGTGATTCCTTATGATGTTGGACACCCCCACAATATTTAAATGAATTTGAAGGAGAGATGTAGCAATACCCTATGACTCATTCTCCAAGTTTAGGGCATAACCATGATTAATCATTTTCAACACCCTTTGCAATGTATACTGTGATGCCATTTCAGGTTCACCACTTTTGTCCCCCCCAATGAACTCTAAAGTTCCTGATGTTGGAAGATCTGAGCTCTCTGATGGGCCAAACATACTCTTGGGGAGGCACTGGAGAATGCCCATTGTAGCAGCTGGGAGGAATCTGAGAAAAGTATTTAAGACTTATTTGTCTCAAAATTTTTAATAATGATACATTTCTATTCCTGGCATTCTTCTACAACCCTATAATAAATTGAAGATGAGGATGCAGTAAAAGTTATTGACTATTTCACTACATATCTTCATGTAAACAAGAAAAAATGTACTTCACAAATTCTGAACAATAAAAAATGCATGTCATTTATTAGCTATCTATTCTAATGAATTGTGTTGCTATGAGAGTTCTGAAAAGGCATAAATTTTCTTTGGGTTTAAAATCAAGTATATTAACATATATGAGGGCTTGTTACTATCTGTGAGCACAGAATTTCAAATTGTTTTAAGAAAAGGAAGTGTTGAATCTTCATAAAAGATTTTCAAGGTAGGCTGCTTTTGCCAGTTACTCTGAAAGGAGGGAAACCAAGGAACAAGAGGATCATGCAACTTGCTCATTTGCTTAAGTCTGAAGAGAAAGACAGACTTAGTCTTGTATTTTGACCACATACATTTTCAGCAATTTTAAAGTGGAGTCTGATGTACCCGACTAGCACTAAAGTGTTGTCCTGTCTTAGAGATTAAGGAGGCATAAGTTAGGGCATGGAAATTCAGGTCCCAGGTTTAGTTGTGGCTATCAATTTGTGGAACAGTTGTGTGTGAGAACAGTTCTGATCCCTGCTCTAGAGCAGAAAGCCAACCACATTCTGGGCTACATCAAAAGCAGCATGGCCAACAGGTCAGTGCAGGTTATTTTCCCCCTCTGGTCCACTCTGGGGACACCCTGAGTACTGTGTCCAGCTTTGGGACTCCCAACATAGGAAGGATTTGGTCCTGTTGTAGCAAGTCCAGAGGAGGACCACAAAGGGGACCAGAGGTCTTGAGAATCTCTACTCTGGAGACAGGCTGAGAGTTGGATTGTTCAGCCTGGAGAAGAGAAGGTTGTGGGCACACCTTGCCTTATAGCACCTTCCAGGACCTAAAGAGGCCTAAAGGAGAGATGGAGAGGGACATTTTACAAGGGCATGTAGGGATAAGGACAAGGGGTGATGGCTTTAAACTGAAAAATGGCAAGTTAAGGCAAGATATTAGGAAGAAATTCTCTGCTGTGAGGGTGGTGAGGCACTGCCACAAGTTGCCCAGAGAAGTTATGGGTGTCCCAACACTGGAAGTGCTCAAGACCAGGTTGGATGGGACTTGGAACAACCTGGTCTAGTGGAAGATGTCCCTGCCTGTGGCAGTGGGGTTGAACTAGAAGATTTTTGAGGTGTCTTCCAAAGCAAACCATTCTATGTTTTTCTGATCCTTTGCCTTGTGCTGCTAAACCAGTCTTTCCTGCTGAGTGGCCATGCCCCTTTCCCCTTGCAATTATGATGATAAGAAAATGAAAGAAATAAGAGCCATATAGATGAACTTATGAATGTTTCCAAGTCACCAAGTCCAGATGAGCACCTGTGTCATCTCAGGGTGACCATTCCTGGTTGTTTGCCAGAAGATTTCCTCAGGATTTCCAGATAGCATTGGCTGAATTCCAGCCTCACCACCTGGGCTAGAGGCCCAGTACAGATTCCCCTGTTTTTACTATTGGTGTTTTTTATATTTTCTTCTTAATTATCCACATTTTCTACTAAAGCAGGTGGAAGGTGTATAGGATCAAGCCATATGCTCTTCAAGCTCTAGAGCTGGAGCACATTTTAAGAATCAGGTACATAGAGAAATGTTATTCATGCTATAGACCATGAAGGATGGGCCCTAATGAAGGTATGGTAAAAGAAAAATCAAAGAAGCTTTGTAGGGGGGTCTTGTGAAATTATTCTGGGATAACAAGGACAAGGAAAGCAGTCTTACCTGAACCACACTTGAATTTGTAGGGGTGAGTCAAGTTAAGAAATTAGGAAGGTTACAGGCCTATGTTGTTCCTGACCCTGGTTCTGAAGGACTTTCTCTCCTGCCATGTTACTGTCCAGCACAGCAGGACTGTTGACCTCTCAGTCAAACAGGACTGATGCTTCTCCCTTGTTTCCTTCAGGAACACCACTTTTTAAGGTACCAGGGAAGAGAAAGAAAACTTAATATCACCCTGTATAATTTTCATTCTTTGGAATTATAGGCAGCAAACATGGTCTGAATTAATTCCTCATCTGGATGTCCATCTGGATTTCTAGGAGAAATACAAACTCTGTAACAGATGGGCTGGGAAATCCAAATACTGATTTTATATTTCATGAAGATGTATGTCCTCTCTGGTGCCTGGACCAAAGCTTTGTCTCTTTCTCTCTGATTCTTTGAATAAGAAAGTTCTTATTCAGTGCTTGTCATCCAACCAGAGCTGTACACCTCAAAAATCACATTTTCTGGTTGTTTTTCATGCTAAAGTGTCATGGAAATAAGAATAGTTACTGAATGACAGGTCAGGAAATTAATTCTGAACAAACAAAAAATTTTCTTTTTTTTTTTTTAGACATGCTGAGACTGTCATTCAAGTCCTTGTAAGTAAGGAGCACTCAGACATACTATTTACTCCTTATGTCATGTCTGGATCTTCCCATACTGAAATGATCCTGCTTAAGCATTATGGTTCATATGGCAGTCAGTTCTTACACTTTACTTACCTGGCTGGAAGCACTGTCAACTGACTTTATGGATGAATAATGTAACAAACTTAAAACCATGCCCTCTGGCAAAAAAACAACTTTCCAAGGCAAATGGGATGAATCATCGATAAAAATGTTTAGAATATTTAAAAGTATGCCTGAAACCACCCCTGCATAAGCTTCCTTTAGCAAATCAGAAACTATAGTAGGATTATGAAAGCTAGGCCATGTGTCTAAGTTCTTCAAAGTCAGTTATTACTGACTGCTACTTGACTAGATGACATCAAAATGACTTGTCAAATAGATAGGGAAAGAAACTAGGGGAAAACTGGCATTAACTGAGGTCTCCATACCTGCACCCCTATTCTAGGATAGAGAGCTAAACAGCATAGAAAGTTGGTGGTTAGTGCTTTTTGGTGTATTTTGATGGCCACAGGCATTGCCCAGGAACTCTAATGCCCCATAAGCCTCTGTTTCTCAAGCACATTTCTACATGTGAGTTCTGCTGGCAAGGGATGAATTCTACCAGGTATCAGCCTTCACCCTGAAAACTGGAGAGGCTGAACTAATTTCTTTGATCTTGCTTTGCCTACCATCCTTGCAACCCTGAATAAGCTGGTGTGTCGTAGTGACCTGTAGGATGAGACAAACAGGACTGCATGAGTGGATAGGCCTTTTTAAGCACTGTATTTCTGAAAACCTAGAAGAGCAGCAAATACCTTCTCTCTGTACTCTGCACACTCCTGCCTTTGAGGAAAGGAGGGAAGAAGAGTCAACACAGCACCCACTTTATTAGGTAAGCTTAATTCACTGTCAGAAATATTCAAGTCATGATGATGTTATACAATGACATTAAGAAAAACATTGTTCCTATTTCAAAGACTGTCTCATGAGGATGATCAATTGTAAAATCCTCCCTGTGCTTTTTTAAGGAAAAATATCCATGAAAGAAGGAAGAAGAAAGGAGTTAGCTGCACGAGTATCTGGCTGCAGTCATCTTCCAGCCCTGTTCTCCAGGAGGTGAAGACGTTGGCAGTGGGGACTGTTGTTTTCTGTGCTCTAAAGGGACACAGAGCACAATGTGCTAACCTGGAGAAGCCATACCAGCTTTCATGTATACTTCACAGAGGTTTTCTTTATCAGCAGAAAATTTTGAACAGTTTTCCTGATGTTTGAAGTTATGGAGAACATGTCTTGCTCATTCTGAATCTATGAAACATGCACAGTAATGTGCATATGTTGTGCAGTTCGTGGCTGCTACACAAAAGCTCCCTCTTCCCTTTGCAGCACAGTTCAAGTATGATGCTATGGTGGAAAAAGGCACTGGTGTAGATGGAAGTTCCAGCAATAAATATTGAATATTCTTTATACCTTGCCCAGAAGAGAAGTTGAGTTTAAGTGTATTTCTTGAAGCATGGGGAAAACACTTCAGAATAGCACCAGTACCCATCATCATAAAGCTGCAGCTTTAGGCAGTACTTTTTTCTTGATGATCATAATTCAAAGCTACAAAGAGTTTTTTTAGACTATCTGACAACAGTAGCAAAAGCTTAGCAGGGGCAGGAACTCTTAGATGCCCTAGAGCTTTCTTTTGAGCAGGAAATCAAGAAAGGTGTCAGGTCCTGAGCTCCTTGTGTTTGGTGATTTCCCTGACCTTGCAAAACAGTCCAAGAGAAAAAATATCAGCTGTGTCCATCTGCAAGATAGCATTAAAGGAAATAACAGGGATACATTTTTTAGCAATGACATATATAGGATGCAAATTATTTTGATGCTTAACAGGAGTAATGCTGTGTCCCAATGATTCCACAATCATTCTTCTGCTCAAGTAAATAGGAATAATTTCTGGATGTGTCTGCAGACAGGGACAGATTTTCAGAATGTGGGATAGACCTTGTACCTTCTATAAACAGATATGTATTTTGCTAGAGCTGATTTGATGGGATTTGCATCAGGGCTGGTGCTCTTGGGTCAGTACTGAAGCAGCACTGTCCACTTTGATGTCTTCCTACTCTGGCCTCTGGGGTTTCAGAACAGATTAATGCATCTCGTCAGCTAGGAGAGATGTTGGGCCAGAGTTTTGTGGGTGGATTTCCTCCCAGCTGCTCTGGAGCTGATATCTTGTGAAATTTGCTGAGTCTCTGAACTGTGCTAGAATGTCTGTGCTAAGAATGGCTAGTAAATTCTAGAGAAAAAGTACAAGTGAGGAATCCCCCCAGTCCCCAGAGTAACAGGGCTGACAACGAGTTCATCATGTCAATGCACTTCATCTAACCAGAATCTGTTCTTTTTCTCATCTGGGCATGAGAGATGCTCAAGTTTTCTCTGTTTGTGTAAAAAGTGTGTCAATGCCAAAAAAAATGAAAACGGCACTGCACATTGAGTGTGTTGGGGTGCATGTGGTTGCATTTGGAATGTGACCACACTGCATTCATGCTCTGAATACTACCCAGCATGCTCCTCCTTCTGCCAAGAAGCAGCTAGAAGCAAATTTTTTCTCAGGTATTGGTTCTGTTAATCATACTGAAGGTAAGTGGATGGTTTCTGAAAATATTTATTAAATCCCATTGCAGTGGAACAATGAAGTGGTTCAATGCCAGTGAGATACTGCATAAACAAAGCAGCTGTGGTGGAGCAGAGACTCAATATCCCCAAAAGCTGGAAGCCCAGGTATTCTGTCCTCTCCAGAATTAAACTGCACTCCAGATTGCTATACTGAAGGAAGTGGTAATGAACAAATAGGACATCATTCCACATTTTCATAATTTCCCTTTTCAAGCATGTTACACGTGCTTGTTCTTCAGTCCTAGTTCAAAAGCAACATTTGTGCAAGACACACCCAAAGAACGAGAGTTTCTATCTCCTAACTGTGCTGTAGCAGATGGCTCCTTTGGGATTTTCATGCACAAAATGCACCTGAATACACTGGGATTCCTATCTCATGTCCCCTTCACATCCACAGGCTAGGAATAAAGAAGGAAGATATAATGTGATTGCTCATTGCAGCTCTGACTGCCTTGTGCTTCACTTGTGATGATTCATGAGGTCTCTCTTGGTGACGCAGTTCTAATCTAGGGGTTCCAGACAAAACCATAAATACTGGCATTTGGAGAACTGACCCCATAAGGAGGGGTGATAGTCTCCAGTGCCATGGCAGTAATTGCCAGCTGCTTCTTTTCTTTTTTTTTTTTTTTTTTTTTTTTTTTTTTTTTTTGTGGAAAAACCATACATATAGACAATGCTTTGTTTGACAACAAAAGCATTTAGAAACATGTCCAACATGACAACAGCATTCACTGTGTTAAAATAATCTCCTTCTATTCAGTAGCTTGGCACAGATCTCATTACCTCCTGCATCAGGTCACATCAGCAAGTGCTGCCTGACATGATGTGGCACAGTGTGAAAGCAACTGACACAGCATTGCCTCTGCCCAGCACAGAGAGGTACATTGGATGCTCAGGGAACAACTGGTGCAGTTGTTAAATCCTCTCTGTTACCTGCAGTTAGGCAAATGACCAAATCCTCTGAAGAATCTTCATTTAATAGCAAATTGCTATTTTTGTGCTGGCTTGAGGACATGGTTTTCTTTCAGAGCACCTCCACTGCCATTCATCAGAAACTCACGTTGGGCTGTTGAGGGCTGATGCACAGCTGAGTGCTTCAGAGACAGCCCAGCAGTGAGTGTGGGAAGCATGCACATACTGCAGGCTGTGCAAGGCCATTCCCACTGATTTAGGCAGTTATAGTCCTCTACAAAAATATTAAAATGGCATGTATAGAACCAAAAGCTTCATGGCTATCCACAGATATTGAGAGATTTGCACTAATTTCTAAAAGCATAATGCTAGACCATTGCAGAAAATAAATTTTCTCAAAACTGGGCTAAAAGGGCACCTTTCAAAAATAAAAAGCTTGGGAAACTCATTGAGATAATGAGCTGTAGGTGATTAACCCAGTCACTGCTGAGGTCACCAGCAGTATTAGAGCCCTAATCCCATTGATTTAGATTATTTTATAGTTTTTTATTTCAGTAACTTCTAGGTTGTACGTTTTTATGTTATGTCTTATTCTTGCTTGATGGTGTGTAAGACCTCAGCAGAAATCAAGGGTGAATATTGTTCAAACAAAGAAGATTGTACCTGTATCACATGAAGTTATTTCCAGACTGTAAAATTTCAGAGCCTGGAAACTCTGGAGAAATTGTGACGAGATTGGAAAATACAGGAAAAGGGTGCTGCTGCTGTCCTCAGGCCCCATGTATTTGCCTCTCCAGGCAGCGTGCGCGACTCGCTGTGCAGCTCCCTGCTGCCAGCCCTTGGCTTGTGCCCTGGAGGTCAGGAAAGGAAGCTGGTATTTTTCTAATCATGACCACCAGGTTCAGAGCAGGGGAAGAACAAAGATGGGGAGCCACTGGAGAGCTAATGTTGGGCTACTGCAATGGCTCTGATGGCTATTTTACATTGAAGGATGAATTGAGGCTTCATAGTCAGAAGCTGGAAGAGGGTTGTGGCAGAATTGCTCTGAAAGCCTGAGGAGACCTAGTGACTGAATGCACATGTAAAGCAGAGTAATGATGCAGTCTCCATGGCAGCATCTCAGAATTGTACAGTAATATTTTGAAATGTAATATAGATTCTAATTTTTCAGTCTTAACCCATCAAATCAGTTTTACTATAAATACCCACGCTATCCAGTCTCCAAAAGAACTAAGGCTGACAGTTATTTTAAGCCTGCCCAACCAAAGACAAAAATGCAATTTACATTCCCTGCCAAAATACACTCCTTCAGTTAGGAGAACAGAAGGATTTTGATTTTAGGCACACAAAATCAAGGAAATATAGAGATTACAGTTGGAACATGATCTCTACTTCCTCATACATCTGGATTATGGCAACCTTCAATTGCCAACATCTGAAAACACTGAAACTCTGTGGGCATGTACATGGGAAAGCTTCTTACTATGACTGGCTACACTCCCAATCAACTCAGGGCACAAAAGGGCTGCTGAATCTGTCTGAAGCCACCAGTGTTCACCATGGTGTATAACTTAGAGCACATCTGAAAAGGCAGTGGCTGCTATTTGCAAGCAAAAACCACAGGCTTAAATATACACCCAGTGAAACAGGGGACCCCAAGCACTTTGCTGAACCCACTAGTGTCTCAGAGTGCCTTTGTGTCTGAGGAAGCAGATGCTGCTCCCAGGTAACTGGGAGCATGTGTGAACACCCAAGGGAGCAACTGAATGTCCTCAGTGATGGTTGTCTGGTCTCCATAATAACAGCTGGATTCTATTCAGCATAACAGCTTGATTGAGAAAAGATGCTCTAATGAATACTAGTTGTGATCTATGTCTCCACCTGACTTCATCCTCTGTTGAGGAAATTCACAATGATCTTACAAGAGCTGCTGAAAAGTTGTCAAAGTTGTTGATTATCAAAGAATGGCAAGGATGGGGCTGGTTAATGAGGTTGTATTGAATAGTGTGGGACCTGACTAGGATGTAAATGGTATGGAATAAGGGGTGGAATGTGCGGGTTTTGGCTGGGGTAGAGTTAATTTTCTTCACAGTAGCTAATATGGAGCTATGTTTTGGATTTGGCTGAACACAGTGCTAATAATACAGAGATGTTTTTGTTATTGTTGAGCAGGGTTTACACAGAGCCAAGGCTTTTTCTGCTTTCCTACTACAATGCTGGCGAGGAAGTTGGGGGTGCATGGGAGGTTGGGAAGAGATGCAGCTGGGACAGGGGACCCACACTGACCAAAGGGATATTCCAGACCATATGGCATCATGCTCAGAACATAAAGTGAGGGGAAGAAGGAGAGTGGTGGGGGACATCTGGAGCGATGGCGTTTGTCTTTCCAAGTCACCACCACACGGGATGGGGCCCTGCTCTCCTGGAGATGGCTGAACAATCTGCCTGCCCATGGGAAGCAGTGCATTAATTCCTCGTTGTGCTTTGCCTCTGTGTGTGGCTTCTGCTTTCCCTACTAAATTGTCTTTATCTCAACCCATGAGTATTCCAGCTTTTATCCTTCTAATTCTCTCCCCAGTCCTGCTGGTGTGGGAGTGAGTGAGTGTCTCTGTGGGACTTGGTTGCCAGCTGGGGTGAAACCACGACAAAAGTTATCATTGGAAAATGATGCTCTTATAAGGATGCCCTTATTCATCACTGTGCAAATGTAATTGTTACACAAAGAGCTATAACTCATTTGAAGTTACTTGCTTTTGTGGTATAGCTCTATATACACTTGCTACTGCATCTGAAATATGTGCTTGATCATCCCAGACTAGATTTTCTAACCCCACTCCCATTTTTCACCTTGGGTGCAGAGCACTTGGATATCTTAACCCTGGACTGCTCTTACAGACTGACTGCTTTGAATACCAGATATGAAAAGATTTGGACATACATAAGGTAGTGTCCCCTGTGAACATCAGAAACCCAGTCTCATCCTCTGATGGAAAGCAATGGGCTACAATCTGCCAGTCAGGCATGACAGCTCAAATCCATGCTAGAATTACTAATTTTAAAAAATTAAGTTACTTGTGCTCTTGGCAAGTTACATATATTGCCATCTGTAGTAGCAGTTACATAAGTAGTGCCAGGATTTCTTTAGGAATAGAGAGCATTTTATTCTTTCCAATACCCAGGGAAACATTAAGGTGTTGCTAGCAGCTTTGTTGCTAATTACACTTACAAATAAAGAAAAACAAAATAAATAAGTATAGCATGAGATAATGACAAGGAATGTCAGATAGGAGAATAATCAATGAACAAGTATTTCTAACAATTGTCTCTGTGGAAACTGGAAATTCTGATTCTCAAACGGAGATACCAACTCAGCGCTGCAGGTGCTGTGCCAGCTTGCAAATAAATGAGAAAGAAGGGTTTGGCAGACACTTGTCTGTGTGAGGTGCTGGAATTCAGTCCATCCAGAATCAATCTGCAGCCATCTCTGGATAAAACATGGCAGCTGGATAAGAAAGAGCAGGAAATTGCACAGCTATTTCAAGACAGTGTGGCAATCATTGCCCAAATTCAAGGACCCAGTGCTGGCCATGATGCTTTAGAGGATGTCCCTTGGTCTCCCAGAGGTCCCATGTTCTATCTGCTGGTCCTGTGCAGGTGCTCCAGCCCACTGGCACCATGACCCAGGCCCCAGGTAAGGAGGCAGGAGGGGTGAAATGCAAGTGCATGGTGAAAAGTGAAGGACAGCCTGGTCATATGGAGGTCACTGACTGGGATGTGGGGGCAGCACAGACAACCAGCAGCACCAGCTGGTAGCTTTTACCTGGGGAGAAAGAAGAGGAGGAGGAGGAGGAGGAGGAAGAAAGCTCATGGCACTGCATTTAAACGTGAGCCAAATGCTCACCCACGGTCATTTTCAGGCAAAAAATTTAGATGTGGTCTTCAGTCTTTTCTATTTGTACCACAGATGGTGAATATATTACCCAGCTTGTCCTATTTTTTTAGCTGTAAAGTTGAAAAATAGTGACTGTAAGCCTCTGCAAAGGCAGGACTGTAATATTCCTGCCTTTGCAGGGGCTCCTGGTACAGGTGTTAATTCTCCCCAAAACCTGAGCTGACTGGAAGCTTCAGTTACACCTTTAGGGATGGAAAAAGTGAGGCATATTGGAAAGTGGGAAGGTCACAACTTCAAAAACAACTCCATGTCCCTCCTGCCTCTTAATAAGCCCTATTTTTTAAATCTTCTTTCTCTACAGGGGTTGGTTCTACCTTGTTATTTGTACAGCTTCTGGTATCATCAAATACAAATGTGGAACCCTTGGCATTACCATTTTATAAATGCTTAAAAAAAGGTTCTTCATGAAAGAAAAATAAGATTTTTTTTCTCTCAGTTTATATCTTAAGATCATCTCTCTGACATGTTTTATAATTAAAATATATATAGCAGAAACAATGATTAATTAGAAAAAAATAGAAGTTTATGCCTTTCTGTACAAAACATTGAAAATTGTGCAAAGAGCAAAGATATTTCACAGTTCCAGAAACACAATTATATATTATTTCTTAATCTTCAGGTCAATCTGGAGCATTAATATGGTCAGTCAGAAAAGTCAGTCAATCAAAGCAAACCTTAGCTCCCACTTTAACATTAAAACCTAAAAAAGAGTACGTTGATTTAAAATAAGCAGGCACACCCTAGAGGTAAGTATGAAATGCCACAGTTTCATCAGTTTCATTATGCTGGGGAAAATAGAATGCCACATAACACTTGGGCCACAGGTTCCTGCACCATAACCCTGTCCCTAAGAACATAAGAACATTTCATATGGGACTGAATTTAATATGATAATATCATGTGAAATACAGTGCAGAAAATACCATAAATAATAATATTTTTAAAAACTCTTTTCTAAAAAGTGCTGCCCATTTTGTGTTTATACATATTTTAGGAAGGGATTTATTGTTCACAAAAGAAAAGCAGTGAAGATTTATTCCAGGCTTTGGTTGTTGAAAGCATAGTGGAAAATTCAAGGGAGACAAATACATGCTTTTTTGGTTGGCGGGGGCTTTTCTAATGTGTGATTTGTGAGCCTTAGAGAACTGTTTATTTTAGGACAATACTGAATCACAGGGAGTCACTTTTTATTTTGCTTTACTTCACTTCTCTCTGGAGAGATGTCAGGGCTGGCAGGACTCCCGTTCTGTGGCTGGTGCTGCTGCCTCTCACTGCAAACTGGCTCCCAGCCCCACGGTGCCAGGCACCACTCGCTGTGCCACAGGCCAGCCCGTGCCACTGGGCCCTCTGATTAACTCTTGGTGCTTGAATGGCTCTGTTCCAGACCCCAGCTCTTTCAGGCAGCTCCTCAGGGCCCCTCAGGGATGGTGGGGATGGTGTCAGATGCTTCCCTGTGCGTGTCTCTCTGCCCTCCCTGCAAAGCAAGGAGGTGCTGCAGCCTCTCCATCCCTCCTCCACCCTCCTCCTGCAACCCCCCTCTGCCCTTCACACCAACCTCTGATACCCTGTGTGCCCATCTCTGCTGCTGTGTAGCTACAGCCAAGCACCCTTTCTGGCCACACAAGAAATTCCTCTTGCTTCCAGATCCATACAGGCTTCCCTGGTGAAATCAGTCAGTGTCCATTGACTGCAAGTTTCCTACAGACCCAGGGTGCCTGGCTCAGGTGGGGTTTGCATTTTTGGCTTGCATATTTCTACTCTGGGCATCGGGCTCTGGGAGCAGCCCAGGGAGAATTGACTGTGTTTGGAATTCCATGTCTCTGGTGGAGATGCAGCATTCAGGCATTAATTTGTTCTGCATGAATTTGCACAGGAGGCAAACACAGAGGTCAGATTCTGCCACGTTGAATCATGAGTGCCTCTTAGTTCTGCCTGCCTGCCTGCCTGCTGATCAAGGTTAATAAGAGCTGGCAAGCTCCAGAGGCCCAGTTACACTGCTTTAAAAATCTTTCAAAGGAAACACGGAATACCATGAGTAAAATTGACTGTGTTCTCACTGGAGCTACATTTGCTTGCCTCAATTGTCAGTTTATCTATTAATAAACAGGTAAACCTGTTGCTGAAATAAACCACCTTTTGTAGGTCAACATTGATTGAGGCTAAAACTGCATTTAAATAGGGATCAAAAGCATTTGACTAACAGTCTGCTGACTTGTGTTGCACTTTCTATGTTGCACTTTCTATATTTCACCTTCAAAATCTGCAGTGCAAAGAAAGTTTTAGAATTGAATCAAATCTGCTGTGGCTGACACCAGACACCCTTGTGACATGAGGTCTTCAGAGATCAGTCTTCCCTTCACAATAGAGATGTTGCAAAAAAATCTATAATTAAACAGAATTCTTGCTCCATCAAATAAGTCTACACAGCAACTTCTGTCATTCAGTACGGCTCAAAAAAGACAACCCTGTGCTTCACACCTGAGCTGAGCTCCCTGAGTCTGCATTGCTGAGCTGCAGCCCAGTGACCCAGCCCCTAAGCTGTTGCTACTGAGATTTCTGATGTTCAGCTACTGCCCATGCCTAAAATAACTTCCTTGGTACATGGCTGTACATCTCCATGCTTATCTCACTTCTGCACTTGGATTAGAAATCAGAATCTCTTCAGTTTAATCCCCATGAACCATGCAACCACTGCCTGGCAGAGCTAGTTCAGATAACTGCTGTCCTGAGGGCAGGATAAAATTTAGACCGATTAAATTTCAAACCAGTAGCAGTTTTGCTGAGTGAAGAATGGGAAGGAAACATCCACATTTTCTAGAGATTGTAACAATAATTTTAGTATTGTCTGTACTTTAAAAGGACAAGTCCAGTGCCTGTTCTGAAAAGGATGGCTCAGATGTTTAAGTCCTAAGTGGGTGCTGAGCTTTGAATACCGGGTTTGCATTGAAATGCCTTTCAGGGCATAAATCTAGATTTGATAGTGAAAATAAGATTTCTGTCATGGGGTGAAAATTAGATTTCTGTCACCCCTTCTCAACATTTCTGCCTTGGAGGATTCTCCTCCTCAACCTTTTGTCTAGCAGGAATCCTGTTGGGGGGTGTTTCAGAGTCCCAGTGCACCTCAGCAGAGCCCATCTACCTAAAGCCAGTCAGATCTTGCATCCAGAGGATGGGGAAGATAACAGCAAAAATGGCACGGGGGAATTCCCAACAGAGTACCTAAGGGCCAGCTGCCCTCATCCTGACACCAAGGCAGGGCAAGAGGATAATCCTCTGGGCTTGATGAGGCTGCAAGGTGTATTTTCACCTGCTGGGCAGAAATAGCAGCACCAAGTGACTGCAGAGCACTGATGCTCTGGGGGAGGGGATTCATGCTGCTGGGTCAGCTGCTCGCCACTGACCTGTCCTCTCAGCCAGTGGGCTGCCTGTTGGCTCTCAGACAGTGATCTTAAAGAAGGCATCTGAACCCCAAACTGCTGCATGTCGCAGCATTCACAGGCACTGCCATCGCAGCAAAGGCGCTGCAGCAATGTCAGGTTAGAGAGTCTGTGTGGGAGGGAACAGGGTGCTGCTTTGCACTCAATGTTAATGCTTTTGCTTAAGCATAATCCAGCTGAAGGTCTTTTCAGTACAGCAGAGTTCAGTGGAGGACTAGCTGAGTGTGCTGGTTCAGAGGGCACTAATGCAATTGTGTGATTAATTTACGTCTGCGCTCCTGTTGGCTGTGCAGGCTGCGGCAGCGGCGATGGGCAGCACACACAGTCACTCCTCAGTGCTCCCTGTGCTCTCACCAACATCCCTGCTGGCCTCTGAGAGTGCCTTCAGAGCAGGGATGAGTCACTGCCCAAGGGTAAATAGTGAATACCATGATGACACTCACGTTTGAGAGACAGTGATGTGGAACAAACAAGGTAATTTCTTAATAAATATTTATTTCAAGGAAACATATTTGGCTTAATCCTTTTCCCACTGATGTTAATGAAAGTTGTGCATTGACAAAAGGCACTGCAGCATTTGTAACCTATTTTGACATCTGTGGATGAAAGGTTCTAACTAATAGCTAAGGATTATGTACTCCTCAGTGGGAACATGAGTTAGCCTGCTGGATAAATTAATAAACACATTGTTATGTAAGTATGGAAAAATGCTGCTGATGCTTCATGATTAAACTTGACATGCTGACAAAAGGAAGCTGAGGATTTGGTTCATTTTACTTTAATTTTTTTTTTAAATCTGAATTTTCAAAAATTTGATACTTGCAAGGCTTGCTTGAAAAATCTTCAAGTAATTTAGGTTAAAAGGCATTAAATTTCCAAATGGACACAACTATATTCAGCTCTGATTCACAGGTAGAGAAATTGAGGTATGAAGGAGATCACTGAGACTTCAATGTAATGGGATCTGTGAAGTACAGGCTGCACCCCTGGTCATTACAAGGTACAGAAAGTGATATTTAATTGTTTTAATCATGCAAAAATCTCAAAATGGTCTCACAAAAAGAAAGGGACCTATCTGGTGTAAAAATGTCAGGAAGCAGATATTGTTCAGGTTTAGAAAGGTAATAGTGGCCAAGAAGATTTACCATGCACTCGTTGTGGTGTATATTTTACCCTAGGTATCATGGGAGATCCCAGAGGGCTTTTTTGGCTGTGTGGGTGGGGCACAGGTCCCTGGCTCAGGGGGTTTCAGCATTTATCCCACCCAGCTGTGTTTGCCCTTGGAGACACTGTGCAGCATTGCTGGCAGGTGCTAAAGCCTGTCCTTGCACTCCAGCCCCAGCACTGCAGGTCTGCTTAGTGCTGCTGTGATTAAACCAAAGACTTTTCTTTCTCTCTTCTTTCATTGAGATCCCTGATCTGATCACAAGCAGTACAGTGGTCCTCACTCTGGTACTTGAGAATCATTTAAATACCCCACGTGATCCCAAACCTGAAATATCTAGCACCTAAAAGTGCTAACTGGTGATAACACATTTACAAGCTTCAGACTGTGGTACATAAGAGATTGGTGTTTGCTACTAAATGCTGGAGAGTCTAGTATTGAGTATTTATAACAAATAATGTTTTTTTATATTTGTGAAAGTTATGATATATTTATAAAAAATTAAAATTAGAAATTTTCATGGAAGTGGTTGTTTGTTTTTTTTTTACTGGGTGCAGCCTACATCATTTCAGCAAAGGAAGCCCATAGAAATGACTGAGTGAAACTAGTTATCACCAACTTCCAGTGCTTTTGTCTGTCTGTATTGTATTTACTGCACTTTCAGCAACTCCAGAATTATTCTCCTGGACTTGGACAAAGTAAAGATTAAAATCAGTTTTCAGTGAGTGATAGTTTCCTTCAGAGTTGAAGAGGATTTGGAGTTTGTGTTTTGTCTTTTTTTTCCTTCATTTTCCCTTCAAATTTAGTGATCTGTAGCTGAAAGAGTTTAGCACTCTACCTTCTGTCCTGCTCTGCAAAGACTACCTTTGGTGTCCATGCAGTAAGCTGTCAGCCTTTTTAAAGGCTTTCTTTTGTAACAGTACAATGCGGATGCACTTTTGTCTACAAGGTCACCTTCCAGAAGGTGACAAAAAGCCAGTCACATTAGAAAAAATATCCTTGGGAAATAAGGTCTGTCTAGTCCTGGTGCTCAGGGATCTGCTTGTTCCCTGTCTTTCTGAACTGTTTTATCCACTCAGATGACTCATGGGGACAAGGACTGTCTCATACCTAGCACAGGGAGTACCAGTCTCAGCTGAGTCAAGGGCTCTTCCATATTGAAGGCAATTATGTGCTGATGGAGCCTGCTAGCTGTGAAACAATAACACTGATCAATCAGGTCAATAACTAATCCTCCTTTTCTTCTCTTAGATACAGATAATGTAGATTCTGCCTTCCATTGCTTCTCTGGTATTAGTAGGAAGATTTATTTAATACCACAGGAAATGAAGCCAGAGATGAGACTGACGTTCTTTTCAACATAGTGAAGACTTTGATACTTCTGCAAGTCTCTTACACTTAAGACTTAAAGCACAAAGAAAGGGGGATAATAATGTCATGTGCTGGCACCTCCACCTGCATTTGCTTGGAGGTAAGGAAGTATAAAGCCAAGGGTGGGATAAAACTGGGCATTTCTGTATTGTCTCTTTACAGGAGAGGGGGATGCCTTCCCAAACGCATCTTGTCCTCATCTCACCATCGCAGTCAGCGGTGTCAAGCGTGAGGAGAGTGTCTGGCACAGCTGGAGGTGCCTCCTGGAGGTCACAGCCTGCGGGTCGCTGCAGACAGACGAGACCCAGCTGCCCGGTTTTGTCTTGGCATTTACACAGGTACTGTCTTTGGTGTGGGGTGTTTCTTTCCGGACCCAAAAGCAGCCGAGAACAGCGATTCCCTTCTCATGGTACAGCAGCTACTGTGCAGCCTGCTTCCCTGCATCATACTCTCTCTATTCCTTTCCAAAAGGATTGCAGACAGGAAGCAATTACTTAAGAAATACCGTCAGTAGGATAATCTCTGCGCTACTGACCTTCTCCCAGTCTCGGGAGACCGATCAAGTCTCCTGCTCGGCCCTGCGATGCCTGTGTGAGACCAGTCTCTCGCCTAGCCGGCCTGCGATGCTCTTCTGCCATCATCACCCCTCTGTCTCCATTTCCCACCGCAGGTCCTCCCGTCTGCCAGCAGCCCGTGTCCCGCAGGAGCCCGATGGCTGTTCCCGCCGTGCCGCTCTCCGCTCCCGGCGCCGCCCGGGGCCCGTGACCTTCCAGCGCCTGTGGCGCCGAGAGCGCCGCGGGAACGCGCCCCGCTCCACGGGCCAGCACTGCCACAGACTCTCTTAAACTTATGACCCTTGCTTAGTCCCCGGCCATCCCCGGCAGAACCAAGGGTACGCTTATACGCCTGGGTTTAGTTACCTGCGTCTGGAGACTGCCAGGGAACAGTGTTGCAGCTCTGATTACACTTACCTGGAAGATAAATACTCTTAAGGCAACAGCTGCTATTTCCTTTTTTCTTTTTTTCTTTTTTTTTCCTAGTCTGTCTGTCTCTCTCTCTCTATCTCTATCTTTTTAAAAGTTATTATTTTTTCATTATCATTATTTTTATCTGTCATTAGGTTGCTACTCAGGAGCCAGCTGTGAAAGGCTATACCCCTTGAGTAATAAAGCATGGTGCTTCCAGAGCTGGGTAAGAAGTCCCTGTTATGGATAAAGGCAAGGAAGAACATAGAAACAGAGAAAGGTGGTTACAGTCCTTTTAGGGGAGAGGATCAATGGCAGAAGCAGCAGCAAGTCCATCTGTCTAAGATGGAGACTTAATGACAGAAATGATGCCTTCCCTGAGTCCAGCAGAAGAAAAATCCCTCCCCAGTTGAAAGCTACACAGAACACTGTCCATTGCTTTGCTCCTACTAGGAAACATAAAAATTACTTTCCAATGAGTTCCAGTGTAACCTTCAGTGCTTCAGTAAGTGGTTTGCTTTTCCTATTTCCAGCACTGCAGTTGTGCTCCAAACAATTTATAAGCTTCAAAGTCTTCTTAGAAAATATTTTCAAAAGCATTATCCTTTCACACAATATATTTGTAACACAATCATTTTCTTAACAGCTCCTGTCACATTATTACATCAACCTCAGTAAGTGATTCCTTTGAGCAGCTTCTCACACCAGTTTGAGTAATCTCATGAATTTTGGCTGCGCTCCTTTATCCTCCTCTCCTTGTTCCTTTCCCCCTTTAACCAAAGCATTAATGGGGGGCTGGAGCCCAGGTAAGGTGTCTTTCTGCTCCAAAGTGTTTGACAGGATAGTGAGATACCCTTCCTGCAAACAGCAGTTTGAATACGTGTCTCCCAGTAACAGAAACCTCTTCTAGTTGCTTCTTTCTTGGACTCTGGCACTGCTTCCCTTAAAAGCTGCAGTTTCTTAGCTATTGTGAGTGCTGCCAAGCAAAAGTCATGGAGATACAAACACCCCTAGTGAGTGCAACTTCTTGAGGAAGGCTAAATCCAAGGAAGGCTAAACCAAGAAATGGCACCCATGCTTCTCCTCACCTGGATTTAAAGCCTAGATGGCCACCAGTCTCTCCTATGCTTGTGCCAGGAACAGCAAGCCGTAGTTCTGTCAAACCCAATGGGATCTTGGTGTTCCCCAGGGCTGCCATTTGCCATCAATGAGAAAGCAAGCTCAGATTTCATTTGAAACCAAATCTACAGGATGTTTCTTGCTGTTACAGAAGACAGAAATCTCCAGATTACCCAGAATATCCTAGATCCAAATAGCTTTCTATTTACAGTTGCTTGATTTTGGAGGCGAGGCTGACTCAGGACTTTCTGTGCTTGACTTGGCAAAGCCCACCAGCTTGCACCAGCCTCAGCCTCTGAATATTTGCCTGCTTCACTTCAGACATGTATCCCTGCAATGCAGATTATAGAGAGGACACACTGTTATTTATTTATTTTCTCCTGGAAAAATATTTTCCTTTTGTATAGTTGAATGGCATCTAAATAAATATTTGTTATATTTTTGTGTCATTCTGAAACACAGGTTGATTCTGCAGAAAGAGCAGCACACAGCATTCAGTGTTTGAATTGTCTATTTTACTCCATCCGGACTCCACAGCCTTGAAACAAATGTGTCACATGACAGCATAAACTCACTGTGGAGAAATAAGACTAATTCTAGTTACTAGGTTGAACAAATGGTGTTTACAAAGGAGTTGATTGATTCTTTTAATTTCTTGTCATATCCTGTTCCATGTAAACTTGATATCCTATTTTTTAATAGAATGGGTGCCACAACTTTAATGACTGTGACCCATTATCTCATTACCCTAAAAAAAAATCAACAAAAAATTTGAAGCTTATTGTCAGCTTTCATGAGAGAACTTGCAGATAGAGCAGGAAAGTGCAGTCAGGTTCAGGAACCTGACGAGGAATACAGAGAAATGTTAAATAAATTATTACTTATGCATTATTAAAAATAAGTCACACTTTTATAGCTCTGCTCAGATAATGAACTCAAATCCATTTATTATTCATTTCACAACTCCATGTAGGTGAAGGAACTATGCCATGTTGGTTTTATGAGCAAAGAGCTGAGACTTTGAAATGTGATGTGTTTAAGAATTATGTAATACCAGGGAATTTTCCCCAGAGGACATTCCAACAGGTAAGTGAGGTAGACAGGCTGGGTTGGTTTTCCAAGTTTTAGCTTCTGGAGCTGGGACCATGTGTCTGTCTGTCCTGGAGTCGGTTGGAGTCTGGTCCAGTGGGGTCTTCAGATTTTCTCAGTGGGCTACTGACCCAGCACCTCTAACTCTATGGGTCTGGGCTGTTGAACTCATCATCCTGAAACTTGGAGTTGCCAAAAAGACATTTCACAGTGCAATG
Organism: Peucedramus taeniatus; assembly: GCA_013400575.1. Lineage (NCBI taxonomy): Eukaryota > Metazoa > Chordata > Aves > Passeriformes > Fringillidae > Peucedramus > Peucedramus taeniatus. Next base: position 73,397 of record WBNO01027026.1, on the reverse strand, counting down.
CTGTGATGGGATGCTGAGGATTCCTGTCACTGTTGTAGAAACCTGAAAAATCATGGTGCTGCACAGCAGGGGCAAAAAAATGCCATAACACAAATGCTGACTTAACTCACAGATGGGGGAGCTGCTGAGACTGGAAGCTGTTATGCCATGTGCGGATGGGAAGCAGAAGGATGGACTTGTCTGATCTGCTAACACGTGTTGAGGAAAGCATTCAGCTGCTGCTGAATCCAATGGAAAATTAAAATCCTACCCCAAATGATTTTCTGACATGGTATATTCCCAGAAAAAGCAATGACATTTACTGGCGCACTGACAATAACAGGAGCATTGCACATAACACAACCAAGTGTTCTATCAGAGCTGAAGTCAACTGTGCAGCCCAGATTACTTCCACTTTTGTAGACTGCATTGCAGAGTGCTGTGGGAAGCAGTATTTTGGGAAGCCTAATGAGAAGATAATCTGAGCCCTGTGAATGCAGGAGAACGTGACTTGCCCTCCTTTCCCCTGCACTGCTTGGGTTTGCAAATGGCAGATCTTTTCTTTTCCCAGCTTTCAGCCTTATTTTATTTCTCATGGGCAGTTGAATCAAGTTGCACTGTACCTGTGGTATCCTATGACTGTGTTCCTTATTGGGCAGTGGCAATCCTTCTATGAAAAAACACATCTCAGCCTTTCCTTACATCACTGCCCTGGCCCAGGTGAAGGGATTCTGTGGTTGGTACCTTCTGCATCTGCTCACGGCATGGCACAGGGAGCAGCAGTGAGATCCTGAAGGCAGAGAATGCTATTTTTGGTTCTGCACTTTAACTGGGAGCCTTTTTTCCTTCTCCCAAAATTGTGTTTATTATCAGATCACGTTTCAAAGAGGCAATAAATTCCTGCATTTAAAACACTTCACCGGAAAGTAGTGGGCTTTCTTGATAAAGAGGCAGGTAGGAAGAACCTGTTCTATTTTAAATCTCCCTGTCAAATTATGTTGCTTCCTTCTCATGTTGCTGCTATTTAAGCTGTTCCAGAGGCTTGTTCTGACTGTATTCAGCAGGAGATGCATGGAAGTTGTCTCCAGCACTGGTCTGTGAGGGGCCCAGGGAGTGTCAGGGAAGGATGGTCATGATGAATGCCCACTTTCTCCTGGGGCCAGTAGGCTTCCTACAGGCCAGATGGTGACAACAGGTGAATTGCTATTCATATAGCAGCAGAAAAGCTGTCAGGACTCCAGCTGCTGATGGATGAACTCCAGTTCTCATAAGGGGTTTTCTGACCATAAGTTATAGCTGCACTAAATAAACAGTTCCCTTCCTCAAACCACCATCCTTTTCCCAGGAAATGTTTTGTTAGCTCTTGTTCTGCAGCCTTCTATTGACTTGAGGGTTATATATGCTGCAAAACCTGCCCATAAAACGGATTATATGAATCCCAGAATCATCAAGGTTGGAAGATACCTTCAAGATCATTGAGTCCAACCATCAACCCATCACCACCATAATCATTCCTAAACCACATACCTAAATGCCACACCCAGAGGCCTCTTGAACTCTTCAAGAGATGGTGACCCCACCACCTTCCTGGGCAGCATATTCTAATGCTTAACTGTTGTAAAAGCCCCTCCGCGAGTCCCTTTGGGGGTCCCGGCTGGCTGTGGCACACACAGCTGGGGGAACCCTCTCCCTTTGGGGGTCCCGGCTGGCTGTGGCACACACAGCTGTGGGAACCCTCTCCCTTCGGGGGTCCCTGCTGGCTGTGGCACACAGAGCTGTGGGAACCCTCTCCCTTCGGGGGTCCCTGCTGGCTGTGGCACACA
>WBNO01027026.1:18789-71436 GCA_013400575.1 Peucedramus taeniatus | reverse complement strand
GGGGAAGGGATGGGCTGAGAGTGATGGACAGGACACCAGGGAGGGGTTGAGGGAGGAGGCAGGATGGGCAGAACCACTGAAATAGGGGAGAACTGGGATAAACCAAGGTACAGAGCAGTTATAAAAAACATATGAAACACAATACAACACTTAACCACCTTCAGAAACAATTTTTAAAGAAATATCCAATCTGAACCTCCCCTGGTGCAACTTAAGGCGATTTCCTCTTGTTATTACACTTGAAACACGACAGAAGAGACCATACCCCACCTCACTACACCCTTCTTTCAGATAGTTATAGAGAGCAATAAGGTCTGCTCTGAGCCTCCTTTTCTCCAGACTAAACACCATCATAAGGAATTGAGCCACTCCTCATAAAACATTTTCTAGACCCTTCACCAGCTCCAGTGCCCTTCTCTGGGCACACTCTCCAGCACCTCACTGTCTTCTTGTACAGGGTCTGGAACTGAATGCAGACCCACTAGTGCCAAATACAGATCCACTAGAGCCAAATCACTGCCCTGATGGCCACACTGTTGCTGACACAGGTCAGGATGCCACTGGCCTTCTTGGCCACCTGGGCACACACTGGCTCATGTTCTCTTAACCAGAAACCCCAAGGCCCTTTCTGCTGAGCAGCTTTCAGGCCACTCTTCCCCCAGTCTATGCTGCTGCATGGGGTTATTGTGACCCAAGTGCAGAGCCTGGCACTTTGCCTTATTGAATCTCACCAGTTGTCCTCAGCTCACCAATACAGCCTCTATAAATCCCTCTGCAGAGCCTTCCTACCCTCCAGCAGATGAACACTCCTGCCCACATTGGTGTCATCTGTAAACTGACTGAGGGTGCACTAGATCATCTGTGGGAAGGAGTGTCAAATGCCTTACTGAAACATCAACAGTTTTTCCCTCATTTACTGAGTCACAGGAGATCAGTTTGGTCAAGCAGATCCTGTCTTTTATAAATCCATACTGTCTGGACCTGATCCCTTGAATGTCCTGCACATGCCTTTGTGATGGCACTCAAGATGATCAGCTCCATAACCTTCCATGGCACTGAGGTCAGGCTGACAGGCCTGTAGTTCCCAGGTCCTCCTTCCACCCTTCTTATAGATGGGCATCACATTTGCCAACTTCCAGTCAACTGGGGCTTCTCACAGTTGTTTTCTTTTTCTCACCAGGACTGCTGGTAAATGATTGAAAGTGCCTTGGCAAGCTCTTTTGCCAGCTCCCTCTTTCCTCTAGGTTGCATCCTGTCTGGGCCCATAGACTTGTGTCTAATTAGCATAGCAGGTCACTTTCCTGCTGGATTTCCTCCTGGATTATGGGAGCTTCACCCAGTTCCCCATCACTAACTTCCCCCAGGGTATCCTGAGGACAACTGGGTTTGTATTGAAGACTGAGGCAAGAAGGAATTAAGTACCTCAGTGTTTTCCTCATCCCCTGACACTATCCCCTGCTATCCCCTGCATCCAGCAAAGGATAGAGAAGCCCCTTGGCCATTTTTTGCTGCCAATGTATTTGGAGGAACTTTTTTTTTTCTTTAACAGAAGCAGCCAAATTAAGTCCCAGTTGGCTTTGACCTTTCTAGTTTTCTCTGCAATAACCTCACAATAACCTTTTAGTCCCCCTCAGGCTACCTGCCTCTCCTTCCAGAGGTGATACACTCTCTGTATCTCTCTGAGCACCAGACAAAGTTCTCTGAAGATTTAATGAATATTGTGATATTCTTCATAATCTGGTGAACAGTCAACTCTTTTCTCTGTGTGTATGTGGAAGAGCATGAAGAGAAGTCTGAGCCAAATAATGGCATATGCATAATTTCTCTGACACAAAACTATTCTGTTTCTTTACAAAGTCTTGTATCCCTGTGAAAGCAGAAGTTACCCAGGGAGCGTTTTCCCTCTGGGGCACTATGTTCTTTTCCTATATTTGTTTCTCATTTTCTAGCAAAAATCTTATTTACTTTATCAGGCATTTATAATCACTTCTTAGAAGTTTTCTGACGTCACCAGCAACTATTTTGCCGTCCTGCACTACACATTTTCAGAGTGAACAATAAACTACATTTTTATGTATTTTGTAATAAAGATATGGCAAGAAAACGTTTATGTTTTTTGAATAAATAGAATGGATGTAAGATCTGAACAACAGAATGAGGTATGGCTTCAGGATTTGATTGTAATTTGAGCAAGCGAAACACGACATTAAGATTAGAAGGGAAATATTTGCTGAAAATGAGAAAAGGTTACCTTAACTTTTTGGAATTACAAGATGGTATTCAAAATAGGTATTTTTATACCCACTAGGGAGCCATACAGGGTTTATGCAGATTTGACATTTTCTTCTCTCTTCTCTATTTGTATCTGGAGCCCAGGGTGAACAACCTCCTTTGTGTTTGCTCTCGTTAAATATCTTTGTCTGAGCAGCTGTTGATTCAGGCCCTGTGAATAAATAAAATGAAGAGGACCTCCTGCATGATTCAAAAATAAATGCTATTTTCTGAACCCCGACTTGCTATTTGCAGTGTTAGCATTATCTTATTAGACAAATAAATGGCCTCATTTCCCTCCTCAAGAGCACATTAGCTTTGCACTTCCCAAAGCTGCAGCCAGTGAACTTTCCTGACATTAATGGGAGGTGACGGCAGGCAAGGGAAGATGTTGCCTTTGTCCAAGAGGAGGAGAAGCTCTGAGAGCTCAGTGTGCCTGCAGCACTCCAGCTTCATGCACAGATTTTATTCTCAGTGCTTGTGTTACTGAGGGAAATCAAAGACAAAATCCTTTAAGAATTTTGTCCTGTCACCCCCCTGCACACTGCCTCTCACCATTGCTCAGGGAGGACTATTAATGGAAAACATCTTTGGTCACTGGGTGGAAGCAGTGAAAAATGGGGTCAGCTGACAGAAAATGCATTCATTTATTATAATTATAATTATAATAGCAGCAACAATTCCATTAGCCTTGTTTTACACTTATGGAAATGGAGACATAGAAAAGCACAATGTGCTGAAGCTGGGAGCACTAGCTGGGCCTCAGATGTCTGTCCTCCCTTTTCTAGGTCTCTATTCTAAGGACTAGACCAAATTTTCTGAACCCAACAAGTGATTGTTCCCTGATATTCTTTATCAAATATGACTAAAACTTATTAGGGGAGCCTCTCGCAGCTCTTCAAGGTTCAGGAATCCTCACTGACCCTCAGCAATATTTGTGCCTTCTCTTGAGAAGCATCAGGCAGTTTGGATGAGTGTTCCTTCCTCGGCAGCTCCGTGGCTGTGGTTGTATCACTTGGCTCACAGGAGCCCCGTTTCACATCCCATTGGCATGTTCAAAGGCCACTGCACTGAACTCCACCCTGTACCAATGTTTTAGCTCCTGTCCTGCTCCTTTTGGACAGTCCAACACGAGGGAGGAGGGTGACGAAAAGGAAAAAATCACAGAGACAACATGCCACAGTGTAAGGAGACATGAGAGCTGTCAAACAGAAAGTGGAATGGCATGGAGAAAACCCTGGGAAAGTCATACATGCCAATATGCCCTGTGGAAAATATTGCCCCATGGCTGTAAATCTGAAGCACACGTTGAAGCCCCAGAGTTTGTTTCGTGCAGGTTGTGGGGGCTTCCTTCCTTGCTTCCTTCCTTCCGCCACTTCCTTCCTTCCTTNCCTTCCTTCCGCCACTTCCTTCCTTCCGCCACTTCCTTCCTTCCTTCCGCCACTTCCTTCCGCCACTTCCTTCCTTCCTCTGCTGCATTGATTGTGCACTGTGGAGGAGATGGGGCTGGAAGGTGCCCGGATAACACGTGTCCTGCTTAGCAGGGGTGATTTGACAGGGCTGCTGCGACCTCAGGGAAGATTACTCCAAGCAATCTCTATCCTCCCCGTACATTTAAGAAACTGCAGACTTTTTCAATGTTCTGGAGTTTCCAGTAACTTAGAACAGGAGGCAGTTGAGACAGTTAAAAGTAAATACTGCTCATGTTTACAGCTGTGGTCTTCTCAACCTTCAGAACACAGGAGAAGGACATGAGATTAAATACAGGTTATCAGGCTAAAAAATGCTGAAATTCCTGTTAGTCAGCATGATCAATTAAATGAAATTTAATTTGCTTTTCAAATGTATCCACAGGACAAACCCAAAGCCTCCAGAATACAAGCCCAGACAAAATGGACTGTTCTCATTTGTCTTCAAGTAAATGGCAAATCTGAACAACTTCCAGAGTTATTGGTAGTTGTGTTGCAAAGCTGGCGCTGGCATGGTGACAGCCCGAGCAGATGGAGATGAAGCCTGTCTGAGGAGTGCATTTCTTTGGGAAAAACCAGGCTTACACATTCAGCAGCTGGAAGAGGAAGAGAATATTTTGGGGTCATATTGACCAAATTACCTGAAAACAGAACATGAAGTCACAGAGAATGCAAATGCAACAAGGCAGGATGAACACAACCTGAGAGAAAAGATGAAACTAGGTCATAAAATCTGAGAAAACTGGAGAAACCCCACTTATCATCCATTAGCAATTCCCAGGTTAGTTGGCATCTCAGATCAAGTGTCTAGTTCAAGGATGGATTTCACAGAGACCAGAATGATTCCCATTTTCAGGTCACTTTTAAAGAAAACTCAATTTTTGCAAGTATTACTCCAGAAACTGAAGGAATTTCTTAACACTAGCTGTCTGTCATGTGTCAGCCTGGTGCAGCCACACAGCTGGGCTGTAACTCCCAGGAGAGGGGGAGCTCCCCTTTCCTCGGTGGCAGCAGTGTGCCAGCCAAGGGAAGGGGCAGCCTCCAAGCCTTTGGGAGATATACCAAGCGTTGGGGCACCCACATCTCTTAACAACTTTATTTGGAGGGTAAGACAAGCCTTAAAACAAGGTCCTGGGCTGTGGTGGTGTGTGTTTTGTTTGATTTTGCCTCTTTCGCTGTTATATTTTGAGAGGGTTGTAAAGGTATACAAGTTGAGATAATGGTTTGCCCCATGTTACCCCTGTCCCTTCCCCTTATAGTGGTTTTTGTCCAGGTTTTCCCGCCACTCAGGGTGCCCATCAGCCTGCTCCTCCCTCCCTTTTCCCCCGTTTCTGCTAAGTCATTCCCAGTTGTCCTGCCCCCCTTTATGTCAATTAAGTTTTCCCTGCCCAGCTTGTTCTCGAGGTTTCTGTGTCAGTCACCTTATCCCCCGTGTATGGTTTGTTGTGAGGGTTTTCTCCCACCCCTATGTTTTCCCTATTGGTTCAGTGAAACAAATCCTTATCCCTGTTGTAACTACCCACTGGCTGCTGTACCCACCTCCCTGAGTCAGAGGTTTGATAAACTCTTGCTGAGCCCTGGGTGTGTCCACTTCGTCTTGTCCCTTCAAGGAGATTAAAACTCTTTGGAATACCTTGACGGAGTGTACGGCTCCTGGCTTTCTTTATCTCGGGACTCTGGTGGCTTTTCCCTGCAGCTGAGCCCACGCAGCTGCCCTGACCCACACCGCAGCCTCAGGGGAGGTTTTGGGGTGGCCTCTGGTGTGGCTCCACCGCCACAAAGGGGCGGGCCGGCCGGATTCCTGCCTCGGGGCGGCGAGGAGAGGCCGCACTGGGCTGTCTGTCGAGGTTTTTGTCGTGTGTACCTTTAGCTGCTTAAGGCTTAATCAAAATCTGCCTTGAAGCTTATCCATGTAAGAGAGCAGATCTGGCTGCAGCTGGGAGCACCACAGGGTGGTTGACTTCTTGCCTGGTGAGATGTACTCAGCCTAGAGTGTTTGTATATCTCAGCAGTATGAGGGGCTATTATATCTATGGTTTCTCTGCTGGAAGCAGTTTAGTTGTCTAAGTAGAGATGAAAATATTAGTGCAAACTCCTGAAATCAGGATTGATGAAAGAAAATTGTTCTGCTGTACAGGTATAATCAAGTGATGGGAAGCACAGCACTGACACCTGCTATGGATATGCATGGAGAAAAGAGCATGAAAGAAACCCTCATCTTTCTTGTATTTAGCTCCTTTGCTACTGTTAAAACAGATTTGTTATACTCACCATATTTGGCGATAGGAACTCCTAAAGGGGTGGAAAAATGTTATGACCATGTCTAACACTGACTTTCAAATATCCATGGTCACAAAGACAAGGATGGCACTGCACCCAGGAACATGGCAGTCTGAGGATCCAGTAAAGACAAATAGATTTGTGGGACACCACAAACTATTTGAAGCCTGTCAAACTACCTGGTGTGCTGCTCTGAACCTGAACTAAAGTGGGACTTCCAGAGGAGAAAGGAGAATTTATTGATAGTATGTACATCTTAGGATCCCACATAACAAGAGTGTTTGTTTTTCCTCAGAGTGCTTGAACAGACCTGTATGGGTAAAGTTTGTCTGTTTGCACATTGTTATAAAAGATATTGAGCTGCAACAGAAACTAATCTTGACAAAGTTGGCTGTGTTGCTATGGGATAAACTCCAAGGGACCCAAAGGTGCCTTTTAGTATTACATGAACATATTGTTTCCAGTCTAAGTCACACTTTTCCGGCTTCTCTTACTCTTTCTCATTTGAGAGATTTGTGCCTGAATCATCATGTTTTCCCAGAAATGACAGATATTTAGCCTGAAGGGATTTTGCTTACAACTTCTGTTATTTTACAATGTGTCATTGGCTTATGTTGCAGGCACAGTAGTGCTCACCAAGATAACATGATAAGAAGTTACAGGTGATGATGTCATGTCACACCATAGGCTACCCCAAGAAACAACTCTCTTTTCCCTTCAGAATCACCCATCATTACTAAGGCTTTTTTTCAAGAATTTTAAGTTTTGAACTCACTGGAAAGGTGTCTATTCTGGTCGTGGTGCTTTTTCATTTTAAAGGCATTGAGCATCTGAAGCTTCAGCTTAATTGGAGTCAGTTTCTGGGATGGCTGAGTATGTCTAACTTTGTCCCTTAAGATGATGTTGTATTCTGGTAGACTGTATGAGACTTGTCACATAATGCCTGTGGTTTGAAAATTTGTGAACTTCATTTGTAATTGCTTAAAACATCATGTTTGATAAATACATATACATTGGCTAATAAAGATTATAGAGACTGTCAGGGATGTGGCTGAAAAGTGTGAAGAATATCAGTAATTTATAAATAGCCACATTTTATTTACTATTTTATTAATTATTTTTGCTAATATACATATACCCCTGCAAAACAGGATCTCCCATTCCACCCACCCTTCCAAGTGCCCTGTTAGACTGGGGTCTAAGGTACTCCTGGAGAATTATTTCCTTCACTGTCTACAGTAACTTCCTTAGTTAAAGACACAGGCTATATTAGTGGATGTCTTCCACATTTGCAATAATGACAGCCATGTCTGTACTGGCAAGATTTTTGATAAATGTGGTTTTCTGCTTATTAGCCTATCTTCCCAGGATTTATACTGAATTTCAAATTTTACATTCATTCAAGTAGCTACCATTTAATACCTCAATAAATTAATGCCTGATAGACAGCATGTTAAGCCAATCCATCAGACATTACATGACTGCAGGCAGAAATCAGGGGCTTTCAAAGTTTTTCTACTGGGCCTCCCCCATCAGTATCTCTGGAAGAACTAACAATTACATCCTTGAAAACTAGGACTCAGATATGTGCATCTGTTTTGTTCTACCAGTTCAAAGGAGAGTCAGTGACCATATACTTTACAACACTGTGGTTTTATCTGAACCCTGAACTGTTGGTTTATGGCAATTCACAGGAATAAAAATAGTCCAGGGCTGCTTTTAAATTGGCTTTTGGGTGGTTTCTCATGCACCATTAGTCCAGTCTATTGATGGATGACCCTTGGTTACCATGATCTAAATTTATTGCTGGAAAGGATAATTAGTTAATGTGTAATACCTTTAAAGGTGCTTGGTATTATTAAAGTATATAGACTTAGAAAAATATGAACTGATAGTAGTATAAAATTATACCAAAGCTAAAATGTAGAATCTTGGCAATTACTTTATGGTTATGTAAACTGAATAAGCTGAAAATGAGATGAAACTGTTGGGGTAGTCTACTTGCTGGAACCAAGCTTCCTGGCTCTTAATGATTTTGCCCTTTCCATAGTGCTGAGCAAGGTTTGCATCCTGCTATTTCTTCTTGTGTCTCATTTCTAATGGCTTCAAGGCTTATCTTTGTCACAGTATAATTGGTTTCACTGGAAATACCTGTCAGAAAGCAAGCAGAAAATGGGGGAAATCCCCACATTTGTATGGGCTGATATATTCTTACACACAATTAACAAAATGCACTATGTGTTGGGAAGAGTTTTTTACAATGAACTCATTGACTTGATTCTTTTTACATATTTTACTCATATGTAGTATCTAAATAGGAAATATTTTTCAACTAAATCTTTATGACCTTTTAGTAAACTAAACACAAGGAGAAGGCTGTGCACTAAGCAATTGCTGTAAGTAATCAACAGAACCAAAGTACAGATAGTACTTGTACAGCTCCTTCAGTTACTCAGCGTAATTCAGGGTATATGTACTTGATAATTTTGCAACAAAAATTGCTTTCGTGGCATATCTTCCAGATTTAACCTGCTTACAGATGCTTCTGAGTATTTGCAGTTTCTGAGCACTCATTAACTCTAAAAACTCCCCTATTCAGGGAAACTGGTGACACCATCTTACCAGCACAGGAATGCTACTGGAGAGTGACTGGAGATACAAGTCTGTAAATTACTTGAATATCAAATTCTCTTAGCTTTTGCTTTATTTATCTTCTAAGGCACAAAGAGAAACTTAATTTTGTTTTTATTTGCAGAGAAAGGGGCATTTTGCATTCTACATTTGCCATGGGCTCTCTTGTTCCCCATGATGGTTGGACAGCAGTACAGAACTAATCTGTGGCCCACTCTGAGTACCCACTGAGTGAGGGTGTGTTAAGCCTGGAAAGACATGAATGAGCTTGAAAGTATCCATCAGAAAGATGACAAACATGTGGTAGGTAGTGAGAGCTACTACATCCAAAATCTTTCACAAAACTTGATGCTGCTCCAGCAGGTAATGGCTACTCAAGTACAAAATAAGTTCATTAGAAGAAGCTCCTGGCTTAAAAAGCTTGACTTATGTCATACCAGAGGGAAGACTGAATGACCCAAAAATCTCTCCCTCTAGCCTACAAAGACTAGGAAGCAATCAAAGAAAAACCCACCAGCAGTAGCAATAACAAAATTGGATAACTATACAGTTATACACTGACTGAACTGGCACCTAATGGCAAACTGTCTCTGTCCTGTACAACTTTTGAAGCTGCTTTGTGCAGCCAAAATCATCCACAACCCTTAAGTGTGAATTATGATTAATTTCAGCCACAGTTTTGTGGCTATAACAGCTGTGGCTATAACATCTAGCAGAAGAATCAAATTCCTTTAAATAACCTTACCCCACATTATCACCTTTTAATTGGATTTATCCATTAGAAAGACCCCAGCAAGAAGGATGGTGAAGAAGGATAAAAACTGATGGCAACAGCCATAAACTGTACAAACATTTCCTGCAGGGACACACACACTTCAAGACCCCCCAGACATCTGCTTCGAGCTTCTTTCCAGGCAGCTTTGTTGTGGAACTATCAGCACTGTGGATTAAAAAATTGTGGGGTTTTTAAACTGTATTCTATTCTCCACTCTGAAGAGGCTTTGTAAATGCTGGCCAGACACACATGGAGCTGTGCTACAGGTTGGAGGAAAATGGTTTCTGTGTTCCAGAAATGCTGCTGTCAGTGCTCAGGTCACTGCGCTGCACCGGGATGCTGCTGCAGGACGAGCAGGGCTCCGCTGCTTTGAGTTCACCGCGGGCTTTGCCCCAGGGGCTGCCCGTTCATCCTTTGCTGCGGCTCACTCCGAATTAACATACAATGAAATCGATTCTTCCAGCGCGAACATCCTGCTGACTCATCTGTTGTTGCACTGTGCTGCTGTACTCATTACCACATTTGATATCATTTGTACCGTGCTAATTGTGAAAAATATACTGCCAGACCCTTGCTTTGGGGCACAAAAGATCAACAACGCAAATTGCTGCTGCCTTTTGGGGCAATCAAAAAACACCACGTAAGATAAATTTGGAATGGCTTGTAGATGCTGCAGAGTAGGGAGCTAAAAAGATTTTAATCCTTGNGGGGGGGGGGGGAAGGTGAAGTTTTTTTAACATCTGCTTTACACAAGTATATTGTGTGAAGGATTCCTTAACACACATAATTTTTTTCTCTTTAGATCTTCATACATTCCCCAATAAGAAAAGAATAATAAAGTTGGATCCATGTTGTAAGGGGCACTGTTTGCTAGAAGAAAGAGAGTTACTCAGATCATTAACCTGAGCAGTGAGAACAGTAAGTGGCATCTTATAAGCACCTATGAGGAACTATCAAGCAGCCACAATGGATAAAAACTGGAGTTGTATTACTCATTTCTGTTCCAGTTCATATAGAAATAGGCTTATTTACCATGCAATTTGAAAATTACTTTCAGTTAATAATATGACATTCAAAAATTCCCAACAGTTGTGTTTAAACTGCTAAGACAATTTTCTTTTCTGGTACCTTTCTAAGTTTAGTAATAACAGCTGGAAAGACATAAATACTGCAGATCAAAAGAAGGAAATTTCCCTCTAAATTCTTGCATTTAGGCAGCAAGTAGAATCTTAACTAATGAGAATTACGGGTAACTAAGATTCCCTTTTAAATAGATTGTGATGAATTTTCAAAAATATAAAATGAAAATGGACAAAATAAAATTATCTTTTCCATAAAAGATGCTGCATCTATTCAGCCAATAGTGCTTTTGCACTTCACACCATGTGACAGCAATTAATGAGTGTGTCACCTACAGAATGCTCTGTGGGGGAACCTGTGGGCACACAGCTAAGCTCCCCAGCATCCACCTTCACCAGCTACAACTGTTGAAGACGAGGGTGGAGAAATAACAAATACTTTTAAAAAAAGACATAATATTCATAAGCATGTTTAGGGTTGCCCTTTGAGCAAAGACATTCCCATAATATATCAAAGAAACATGAAAAGATTTCAAAGGTCTGTTTCAGGATGTGCCATTTCAGATTGCCTTAACATTCCACATTTCTTAAAGGTCATTTAAAAAGGTCAGGTTTGGAATTCATGCAAATTTATTTATTTTAGCTAAAACACAAAGTATGACAGAAAGTCTTCATTTGTTGTTAGTAGTAGTATTCCTGTAATTAGATTGATCCAAATATTTATTTTGCAAGTGTTTATGTGGTAGTACATGTAATCACCCCATCAATGCCTTGCTCTCAACTATTAGTTCTTAATTCTGCAAGCTTCTAAATACTCTTCTCCCTTGCTGAGATCCAGAATAAACTCCCTCCTGGGTAGAGAGAAACACATGCAGTTATGTGATTTTGTACCAGTTCTGTGGAGTCTCTCAAAATGTTAAGACTATCAACCCAGATTTTCATGGCAATAAGGATATAATTTAACTTACATGCACAAATCAGACAAACCATACAAACTGAATTTATTTAACTCATACAGTACAAGGAATATAAGAACTTTTGCTTTACATATGTATTTAAAAGTATTTTTAAGTATTTTAATTTTAAAACCTAACATTCAGTAAGAAAGTATACTAGCAAAAGATGACTTGAAAATCAGTTAGGAAGTATTTTTACTCTGTTTCTTCACAGGATGTCACATGGGAGTGTTTAAAATAATTTTTTTTCTGCATAAAAGTCAGAAAAACCCCTTTTCTGTAATCTTTTGTGTACATAGTTGCAAAGTTTTCTAGCTGCATTTGACTAAGTGTTATCTTTTAAGATGATAAATTGAAATTCAGTCTTTTCTTGCTACTCAAAGTAACACAAGCTTTGCCACAGGAATGCATAAAGTATAGTTCATCTACTTTGAGCTGATGTTCTCAAAATGTGTATGGGACATTTGTTCTGGCTAGCTTCTTACATAATAAAAAATTTGCTTATCAGAGCATAGCAAAGTGCTCTTTTAACTGTTTCATGAGCTGCTGTGTATCAACATGGCCTGGAAATGCTTCTTCAGACTTCTGAGCCGCTGTATAACTTCTCTGAAGATCTCCAACCTGTAAAAAACACACAAACTAATTTTGAAAATCCAAGCACTGCACTGTTTGCATTATGTATTCTTTGCATTCTGTGCAGCACAGTTCTGATGCTTGCAAATTTTAAACACAGCTGGTTTAAGAGCGAACAGCCTGTATAAAGACATTTGGATGCAGGATTATGTCACTCTTACATCAAGGGATGAGAAAGACAGAAATGTCATTTAATGGATGCTTCAAGACATCAACAAATGTCATTTCACCCAACTTATTGGAGAATGGACACACCATGTCCAGTGCTTGAAGTAAGGAGGAATAAAAAAATAGAAGTTTTGTTTTAAAACTCTGTAGAAGTGCTATCGTATAAACAAGCAAAACACAACCCATCAGGCCTCTGTAAAAAAAAAACCAACTGTGATTTCCTGCTTCCTCACAGAGATGCACAACAGTGTTGGAGAACTAATGGTGCTCCTCTGTTGCTTTTAGAAGGCATTGTTCCCTACATAGAGAACTTAATTTTTTTTTCCAAACAGCCATCATTTTTTGGAAGGATTAAAAGGAAAGCATCTCAGAAAGTGGGTTCAGCAAAAAAGAACCCAAATATTTGGGAACACATCTAATAAAAGTGATTACTCCTGAATGGAAAAGGAGGAGCTATGGACAGCCAGGAGGCCTTTTTTGCCTGTGCATCACTCAACACAGAGCTTCAGCATGGCAAGAATTCTCTGAAGGAGAAAAAGCCAAGGTCCTGGCCAGAGAAGTCATGTTCTGTAAACCATGGCCTTACACTGAATGTAAGGATTGCATTACCCCACTGCACCAACACCTGGCTGATGAGGCTGGCTGTCTTCTCCCATACCTGTGAGGGTCCTTGTGCAAAATCTACCTAACAAGACATTTTCAGAGTAGGATTTACTCCCCAAACAGTAAGTAAAAAATGCAATTATTCAACTCCCTCTTGTGTTTCACAATGGAGAGGATACACTTACAAATTAATGGGTTATTCTCTTTTTAATATGTGTACTTCAGCATCTGTAGGAGTGGAGATACCCACACAACACAGAATCATAACAGAATCATGAAGGTGTAGGCACAAGCAAAGGAGAATTTTTTTTCTTGTGAAGAAACAAGAAAAAAAAATGTACAAGTTTCTCTTATTAACAGTAATGTTGGACACTGGTAATACAGTGTCTTAGACACTCTGGATGAAATAGATTATTAACACAAAAAATTCAGAGGTTGTAAAGCTGAATAACAGATTTTCCTTTTGAGATCAGTAAGATATTATCAGTAAAGGATATTCTTTCTATCATTACTAGTAAATCATATGATATTATTACACTTCACATTCTGAAAAAGCTTATGACTGTAAAGACTGTAGATGGAATTGTTCATCTTCCAGGCATTTGGACAATTATAAAGTTACTTCATAGCCAGTTGGCCTCATTTATTCTCAAAAGCAAATATTGGAATGGCTACTTTGACACACTTCTAGGTATTAAAATGAAAATGTAATTTAGCATTTTCCTTGAGTTTATGAACTTTGTATTCTTTTGTCTTATCCATCTGGAATTCTTAGTAATAACAATAAAAGAACACCTGCCTCACCAAGGCTCAGTTTTTAGATTACAAGAACAGGATCATGCATTACCTTCTCTGAGAGTATGGCAATATTGAAATGAGGCTCATACATGTGAGGTGCTAAAGATGAAGCAGTCTGCAGCAAAGCTCTTGCCTATACAGAGAAATGAAAAAATAATATTGTGAAATCTGGGAGGGAGAGTAACAAGAATCTAATGCAATATTCATAATCCTTAAAATAAATCATCCTATGTTTACTAAGTCTTTACTAAGAAAGCCATTTTCAAAAAGGTTACATCAGTAGTGTAGGCATAACAGAGTCAAATAACACTGAAATGAATAAAGAGTTTTGGTTGAGCCAGGAAAAAAAATATTGGGACATACTAAATTAAGCAATTCAATTTTAAACTCTGAGGACAATATATCAAGTAAATTAAATAAAACCCAAATATTTAAAGAACACCTCACTGTATTTATCTGTTGTCTTTGACAGCTCTGTCTTAAGCATCCCTGAAACTGTAAATTCTGTCATATAAATGTCAGCTTTCACACTCAAACATTTTAATAAACATTTTAATAAAATTAGGGGGATTTTTCTCACTAGCAAAATAGAGGCATAAAAAGGTAAAACAAACTAAGTATCAGAGTGTATAGTTTCATGCTGTAAATCCAATGCAGAACTAAGGTTCACTTGTGAAAGATTCTACTAAAAAAAAAAAAAGCAGAACTTAATGGGGAAAACTCCAAAATGTTTAAAAACAAAAGTAACTATAAACTGTGGCAAGGCTGAGCTAGGAACTTATTAAACTTCCTACATCTGAAAAATCTGAGTACATGCAACAGTACTTATAAAAGAACATTGTGAAAAAAATCCAAGATAAGCAAAATATCATCCCTTTTTTTATTCTTCTGTGCATGTTTTTATTGCCAAGATGATCCCAAATTTTAGTTATACATGTGATACAAGAAGAAAACTGAAAATTTAAGCTAAAAACCAAAGTAGACAGAAAGCTATTCTAATGGAAAGGCTCTGCAGTGGTAGTTATGAGCAATCACGACTTCCAAAACTGAGGGTATGCTCCAATAGGGAATTAAATGTCTAAAAATTTACTGATTATGAAACTGAAACTAAACCCAAAGTTTATCTGTCACTGGAAACATCCAGTGCTGGGTTCATTTCAGTGTTTCCATGGTAATTGCTAGGTTATCTGAATAAAGTTAACTTCTGTCTAAGAGAATTTGCTCTTAAAAAAGGCATTTATAATTTATTTAGCTCTATGATGTGTACATGAATCCATCCAATTAGCTCGCTCTCATGAGATTTAAAACAAGCCCACAGTAGTTCTGTCCAAAACTGTCCAAAAAACACATACTCATTTTCGCTGCATGTGTATAAAAATGGTTACATTTATTCCACCATGCATGTCAATTATACATCTAAGCACAACACACTCAGTATACTCACATTAGGTAAGATGAACCAACAAGCTTATTGATGCAAAGGTGTTTATCAAGCACCTCTTGCTTTCTGACAAAATTCTAACCTGATCTCCATGCTAAAAAAGCCCCAACTTTCAAGAGATAATCTAACTGCTCTTTTGTGCCACCCAACAAAAGTATGTTATTTACATTTATAAACTGAATATACACTCAAAATTGTCTTTTAAGTGAAGATTTCAAAGTCGTGGAGTTTGCTTTGGGTATCAATTAAAAAAACCCAAATATCTCAACAACTGCAAAATTATTGGAAACCTTGCTTGTCTTTGATGATTCATTTGGATATGCCAGAGAATAAGCACTTTAATGGGAGATGGCATGACAATACAGAGCTTACACTGAAGCATGTATCATAGTTATCCATGTCTTCTGCCTGTAACAGTAAGTTAGACATTCATATGATGTCTCTACTTCAGAGAAATGACATGTTTGCTAAATAAAAAATGCCTAAATCAAGCATTCTCCTTAGGCTGAGATTCAGCACTGACCTGTTCAGTGTGACCTTTTCGCATTTCCAGCACAGCCAAGTTGTTGTAAGCTTCTGCATAGTCGTTATTGTTGACTAATGTCAGCTTGAAACACTGGTAGGCCAGATTCAGGTCTCCTATGCCCTAAAAGAAAGACTGTGTTTTCATTTGTGAAAAAATTGGAAACTACATGCATCTGTTTTGTTTTTTGGAGTATCTTTTCACCCATAAGTACTACAATGGAATGCAAATTACAAGAAAAAAATGCTGATCACAAATATATGTGCTTTCTTCCCAGATCCTCTCATTTTTTCCTTATTCTTTCTAATGACAGAATCATTTCTCTCCAGTATAAACGTCCATGCTTCAAATGATATTCACTTAATCTAATTTAACTTTTGGATGATTAAAGTAGCATCTAAAGATTATGCTGCTGTCTATAGTAGGGTAAGAAAAACTGAGATGTCTCCAGAGAGGAAGTCATCTTGCTTCTCTGTCTCTACAGATATTTAAGTTAAAGAAGATTCACTCCTCAGATGGAGCAGCTGACTACTACTACTGTAGTGTTAAGACTGACACTGACACAGCATCAGGTTAAGCATCAAAAGTGACAAATGCTGAAAAACACAGGCACAACAGTTCAAATTTCAATGTTTAAGGAAGTATAAATTACTGTGTTTATTCTAGCTCCAGTACAAGACAAACAGTTGTGTTTCTGAATCAAATCATTATCAACAACTGAAGACAATTCATGTTAGAAAACTCATGTCAAAAACTTAATTCAGCAAACTTATTTTGGGCATGTAGCTAAAGAGAAATCCAACACAACTTCTTGAAGAACATCTGCAAAAATGTAAGACTGTAAGAAAATTTGTGTAGAAATTTAACAGTTTATCACACAATTACACAATATTTCTATAGCTGCCTTTAAGACAGAGGAACATACCTTTTCAACTATGACCTACTTAGTGCTTTAGTATTGGCTACTTGGTGTTGAATGTGTATTTTTATTACAAGAGAATCAGTCTAATTCTCCATGTAAAACAAGTAAAAGTTCCTAGAAAAATATCTTGAATTCAGTTTGTTGGTTTTTTTTTTTTGGTCAGATTAGCTTGTTTTGGAGCCAAGACCTTCAAGGGCTGGTATATGTTGCAATTTTTTTAGAAAGATGGGAAGGTTAAAGACAGTGGGGAGTGAGCACCTTTTAGCAGGAGCAAGCCACATTCTCTAAAGTACAGTTTCTTCTCTTGCTGCTTCTTCCCCACTGAAGTGCAAATAAACATTCCATCTGTACTGGACTTTATTCTATACACTATCAGCTTTTGTATTTCCAAGAAGGGAAATTACTCCTTCCTAGTAATTTTTTTACATTTTTAATAAATTTTACTTATTCAGAAAGATGGTTAATATGTTTCATACCACAGCCACGTGTCCCAAGTTGTACCACACATCTGCTGTCTCCTCCTCATTTTCAGCCAAAAACAGTGCCCGTTCAAATGAAGACAGTGTCAT
Source organism: Peucedramus taeniatus (assembly GCA_013400575.1). Taxonomy (NCBI): domain Eukaryota; kingdom Metazoa; phylum Chordata; class Aves; order Passeriformes; family Fringillidae; genus Peucedramus; species Peucedramus taeniatus. Next base: position 54,318 of record WBNO01027026.1, on the reverse strand, counting down.
GTCATATTGCTGGGCATAGAAGCAACAGAGGCCCAGATTGTTAAAGAGCTGGCAGTTATAAACACCCATCTGCAGGAGCCGTCTAGATTGAAAGAAAACATTTGTTTGGTTTTTTTTTATTAATTTCAAGTAGGAGTTCTACTCTAAAAGACAAAGTCCTCTCCTCTTTCTCCCTATTCTGAGAGTGTATAAAAACCAAGTGTTACAGTCTTACACCTGTTAGTTTCATGAAGGACAGTGCAAGGTATTTTTTATTAGAACCACAACTATGCCCAAATGTCTGTAAATTTGTAACTTCTGTCTTCTTGACTTGGTCACATGATCTGACTTTACTGTAAGACAGAGATGCAGCAGACTTTCTGTTTCCTCTTTCCAATCCCTCGACATCAATCAAGCTGTAGTTTGTTGCAGTTGCTTTATATAATTCTTAAGACTTCAATTTTTGGCTTGATTCTCATCCTTCAGTACTGCTCTAATTAGTAATAGTATATTTAAATGTGAATCTGTATTAATTTTACACATCAAGCATAACTCAGATTTTGATTCACATTGATATTGTTCAGTGTGTCATTTAAAATGGAGATGTATTATAAAAATTCTGTTTATTCATATTTATAGGAATAAACAGAAATGCTATGAGGGCCAGGGAAAGAGAGGGCTGCTGTGTGCAGCATGACTGTGACTTTCTGAACCTAAAGAATAAAAGAGCTCAAGTCCAACAGAAATGTGATAACAGTGCTCTTGCTGATTTAATCTGCTCTTAGTGAGGGAACATCAGGCTTCTTTGCACTCTGACTGTATTGAAATAAAAATCAAGCAGCAGTGCTTAAAACTATCTTTTCATTGCTTTCAGTAAAACACACAGGAAGCCCAGCCCGCATTCCAAGTCAGGGACTTTGTGGTCACAACACCTGGTCACTTCAGGTGGAGTAAGGGCTAAAGAGGAAGTCCTTGTGCCTTCTGTATGCAATTGAAGTTCAGGGTAAGATCCACTGTTCTCAAACTGCCTCATGATGTAAAAGAACTTTCCTTGTTTATTGGTTGAATGATAACCTATGTTGATACTTCTACATACTCCTCATCTTATGATTACAAGTCTATGATTACAAGTCTGTAGTGATGTACTTATCACTGTATAAAAAGATACAAAAGTTGGCAAACTGGTTTTATGGTAGTATTTGTCCAAATGCTCATTCATACTCCTATGCCAATCTCCAAACTAATTCTTTTTCCTGCATTACAAAGATCAACCCTTTATACTACCTTCTCACATATTCTGTTCCCCCTCCCTCCCTCTCCATAAGTATAGATACCTGTAAAACCGCAGAGCTATTTCAGGTTGGTCTGAATAAAAATGATTACTGCCAATGCATGCAATGGCTTCCACATGAGTATTGTCTTGTTTTAGGACATCTTTATAGTACTCTGCAGCCGAGGAGATATTGTTCATTTCCTACACAATTGGACAAAAATTCCAATTACTTCTACTGTTTATCACCTATTTTTAATGTTGAACTAATTAAAATGTTAATCTACTGAGTGCTTTATCTATGCCCTGTAGAGTATCTGAGATTAATTATATATACTCCTAAAGTTCTCTGATCGTACCATTCAACACCACTGTCTGGCATCTTCTCAAGCGACACAGATATCCATGAGAGGAATGCATATTGATTTATTAGTAATATCTTTACCTTAAATTAACTTTATGCCATAGCTACAAAAAGAAATTTATTTGGTTTTTATTTCCCAGAAAAAGAGACAGCCTACAGCCTGTTGTATTGAGTTTGGAAGTTGAAGGGGGACTACAGAGGTGGCTTCTGTGAGAACCTGCCAGAGCTTCCTCCACATCCAACAGAGCAAATGCTAGATGGTTCTGGGGTGGACCCACCACTGGCCTCAAGGCTGAGCTCATCAGAGGAGGTAGTTACATCTCTAACATACATTTAAAAAGGAAATAAAAGTTATTGCACAGATGTAATTGTGGCCAGGAAGAGAGGAATGAGAATATGTGAGAGGAACAACTCTGCAGACACCAAGGCCAGTCCACAAGGAGGGGCAGGAGGTGCTCCAGGCGCTGGAGCTGAGATTCCCCTGCAGCCCATGGTGCAGACCATGGTGAGGCAGCTGTGTCCCTGCAACCTATGGAGGTCAAGAGGGGAGCAGAGATCCACCTGCAGCCTGTGGAGAAGCTCCATGCTGGAGCAGGTGACCTTGCTGTGGGCTGTGACCCTGTGGCAAACGTGTACTGCAGCAGGCTCCTGGCAGGACCTGTGGCCCCATGAGAAGAGGAGCCCACACTGGATCAGGTTCACTGGCAGGACCTGTGACCCTTGTGACCTGGGGGACCCGTGCTGGAGCAGCACCACGTGCAGTAGACATTTGCCCCCTCTTGCACAATGTCTTGTGATACCCAGAACTGTGCAGTCAGTTTCCCAGCATGGTAACACAGAACAGACTGACTTCCCCAGACATGTCTTGACTATTTTCAGTGCTTTTTAAATCAAGTCATTAATTGCTCTGAACGCAAACGAGAATATATAACATATATATATATAACATATATATACAAAACATATATATTGTGCATATATATAATAGATATATAAAATATATATATTATATACAATATATAACATATATTAAAATATATATAATACATATATAATATATAACATATGAAAATCTATTATATGCCTTTGAAAACAGGAATCGTGAATTCACCAAAACTTGTACTACCTAGGATATGACAGTTAAGAGAACTGTATTGTATATAAATATATGCTTGGATGTGTGCTACTTGGAAGATGAATTAGGGTAAACTCACTGCTATAAATGACAGTGCACTATTTCTGAGAGGTGCAAGGCCCTGACAACCCTATCCCATACAAGAAAAAAATAAATTAAAATATCAAACTTGTTTCTGTGTTTATATAGGAATAATTTCTACCTGTGTGCTGTAGATACAATGTGCTCCCAACACAACTAAAGAATAAGCCTTTTTATAACCCCAGCAGTGTATTTAGCTACAAAAAAAAAAAAAAGGATTTATTGTGATTTAAGGAAATAGTAATAAAGCAGTTCCTTCAAAAATTATGTGTTGTTTTTTAAACCAAAAATGCTCTACAACTCTTTGTACTGTCAAAATTTAGTGACTGAGAAGAAAAGCTCTGATTAAGATGTCTGATACATATATTCCACTTGTGAGCCTCTGTAATGAAAGCAGCCCTATGCTGCAGTGCAAATCTTTGCTGATGAAGCTATAATCCTTCACTCAAGTGTCAGTGCAAAATTAGATCCTATCAAATATATACTGCTCTTTAATAATTCCTTAAAGCGTTATGCAATGTTATGTATGGTTCTGCAAAATAACATCTATATTAAAAACTATTCAACAATTCAGAAAGAAAAGCCTCCAAAAATTATGCAGCTATTTTTTTTCTTGCTGAAGGACAAAAAGGATTTAATATGAAAATGGATTAAGGCTTAGGGGTTAGATGAGAATGATGAGAACAGGATAGAATGCCAAGCATGAATATAGACCCAAAAAAATAAAATTCATTACTTTGTTTTTAACATTTGTTCTGGAATAGCACTTTGCCAACTTTCAGTGCAAAACATTATGAAATCCACTGTTTGACATGAAAATGCACAATTTTAAAATACAAAAGACATGGTTACCATGCTAAAGTGAAACTACTTTATAACTAAGCCCACTTCATACATTTACTTTCTAACTAAAAACATTCACATTCTAACTGTTCTCAGAGCATTAAGAAACTAATGGCAACACACAGTGCTAATAAAAACAATACAGAAAAATAAACTATTTTGCTGTTTAATTTTGCTAGTTGGTCACTTGAGCAGTTTTAGTATGATGAAATATATATAAACTAGCAAGGACAACATCTGGACTACTTGACTTAATATGGACTTGCTTCTGCATGCCAAAGGCAAATGGGATCTCACTGGTATGATTAACTGTTGAAACAAATAAGCCTGCAGGGCTCCCCTGACATTACCCTGTTACCTTTGTGGCAAGTTACCTGTTTTGCATTAGTGACACTGAAAATCAGCACAGTTGTTTTTTGATGACCATACAGTTATATTCAACTACTGACTCTTTTCTTGCTCAAGCAGCTACATTTATGCAATAAATAAGGATTGCATAGAGGGTGCATACCTCGTAGATTCTGGCAATTCCACAAATAAGAGTCACTTCTCCAGGAAATCGCTCTAACCCTTGCTTGAAAAGGTTCAAAGCTGTTACAGGCTGATCCAAGCGCAAATACACCTAAGCAAATAAAAAGTGTATATAGATGTCAAATGTCTGACTTTTACACATGTTCTGCTGTTTAACAAGGGAGATAAATAAAAGGGATGACACCTCCTTTTATGCAGGAAACCATTAGCTGAAATGATGAATAATACTAGGAAAATAATGGAGTGAATACTGAATAAATCTGTGTAATGAAGATAAAATAGGCTACTTAAGATAATTAAATTTACCTCATACCATGGATACATGATTAATTTGAATATTACTAATTTTAAATTTCTTGTTATTTATTATCATATATAATATAGTTTGACACTGAGGTGAAGGTATCACATTGAATATTTCCCTGTTTAATGTTATTTTCAAAAACTTGTGTTTGGGCTTGAAAGAACTGGATCTTTAGGTTGATAGTGCTGGAATATCAAAATGCTTTACTTAGTCGAATAAGACTGTACTGCACAGAGCAGTGACACTTTCAGGTTTCCTTACTACTCAACCAACCTCCCCTATCACGAACAATAAAATCCTACGGAAAGAGGACAGTTTTGTCTCCATGAATTTGGCTTCTTTGTTGATTATGAAAATGTGCAATGTGGATAATAATTGTGTGAGAACTGGACATCCAGTATGTCCAGTGTTGATAGGGACCATCTCAGCAGCTGTCTGAGAGTACAACTGTAAAGCCCTCCTGCTGTGGGGTATGATAAACACAGCTACAGCAGACATGCTTTGGGAAACTTGATGGCCAGAATGATTTATCTATCTCCCTATCTATCTATCTCCCTCTATCTATCTAGTGGAAAAGGATTTTGTTGGAGAAATAGTACAATAATCAGTGCTAATATTTGATACTACTAAAGAAGACAAATAATCTGTGACTGGTATCCCAATACAACCTTTTTGTGATGAAATGTAAAACAAATATCAGTGTTAGCTGAACACCTGAGAAACCTCCAATCATGATTTTTGCTTTTGCCCCTGAACTTCATGGACTTCTGAGTGCCAACAATTACAACTGTACATTGTTTTTTTGCAATCCCATAGATATATACTGCTATAGACACTTGCAAAGAATTCTTTCCTATGACCACTCAATGATGTTCTTAATTGTCAAAGAGCTGACAACTGTGTCTTCCAAGAAAGGGACTGCCATTCCAAGTTGGTAATTGCCAAAATGTTAAAATACAGGTATTTTTTACACTCGTTCTGCTAATGTCACTCACATTTCCTGTATTAAGCTAGAAAACTAATGCCTTCTTGTGAAAATCTATAAAAGAGCAAGGATTTTGAAGGGCATAGTACTTACTAGATTAGAACTGCACTAATTACATCATTAACCATGAATGATACATCCAATTAAAAAAATGGACAGTGTGAAACTCCCCTTGATCTGCCTCTTTTTATATTTTTATCTTTGTTTATGAAGTATGTTTTCTGAGCATTAATGACTTAAATCTGCTCTATTGCTTTATCTAGAGACAGACTCCAAAGATGCACTCACTACAGATGCTAAGACCACCCAGCCACAGTACTCTACTATGTAATTCCCACATCCAGTGTGATATCACACTATCCAACACCTCTGTAAACAGTAGAGCTGCTCTCTAGATAAGTGACAAAAGAAACTAAAAAACAGGTGGGGCAATTTCCATGTACTCATAGTTGCTTTGGGGAGACCTGCTCTTTAAAAGTACTGCAGCTGTAGTAATTATGGTTTATGTACTAAAAGCAGAATAGCTCCATTCTCTTTTTGGTCTCTCACTTATCTCTTGTAAAAATATCCCATTTCTAGCTCTTCTAGGTCATTAAATACTTTTTAACTTCATAGCAGATCCTGACTCCTTTCAAGACTCTTACTTTTTTTTTTTCTTTTGGTCTTTTATATTTTTGTAAACTGCATTTCAAGGGAGAGATCACTTTCAAGAAAATATTATTAAAAACCCAGATAGCTGTTGCAATAATGAATATAAACAAAACTAACTAGTATCGTAGTATCAGTATATTTCCACAGAACTTTATGCAATCTTATCACTTTGTAACGGCTGCTTAGCTCAAGCCTGATGTTTTCAGTTCTGTTAAATTAAGCCATATCTCTGTGCCTTACTCTATTGCCTGTCCACTGACAGTCACTAAATTATGCTGTGCAATATTTTATACTTGAGCAAGCTGGTCTACAGAGTGGGAGGTGGAAGTTCAAATACAACTCCTGCCTGAGCTAGTACTGATGTAGGGGGATGCAAATCTCCTGTAATGAATCACTGTTTGTTAATCCAATTACTCTGCCAATTGAATAATTCTATGCAGTTCATGGAGCGAGTCCAGAGAAGGGCCAGCAAGATGATTAGAGGGATGGAACACCTCTCCTGGGAGGAAAGGCTGAGACAGTTGAGTCAGTCTGCAGAACAGAAGGACGTAGAGTCACCTAATTGCAGCCTTCCAGAACTTGACAGGACCCTACAAGAAAGCTGAAGAGGGACTTTCTACACTGACATGTAGTGCCAAGACAAGGGGGAATGGCTTTGACCTGAAAGTTGGTATGTTTATATCAGATAGTAAGAAGACATTCTTCACTATGAGGGCAGTGAGGCACTGAACAGGTTTCCCAGAGAAGCTATGGATGCCCCATCCCTGACAGTGTTCAAGGCCAGGTTGGATGGGGCTCTGGGCAACCTGGTCTAGTGGAAGGCATCCCTGTCCATGGGGGAGGGAGAGGAGGGATTGGAACTGGATGATCTTTAGCATCCCTTCCAACCCAAACTATTTTGTGATCCTATATATTTTGTAGAATGACTTGTGATAGAAACAGGAAAATTAATAAGCTTCAATGAACTTCAAACACAGTACTGAAGACATGTCTCTAGATAGCAGTGATGATAATTTAAATACAAAACATAAATTGCTCAGGAAATGTAAAGCACATATGAATATCTGAATTATCCACTAGCAGTGATGACTTTTGGACAGGCCTGTGAGAGCCGGCTTAAGGGGAACTGATAAAGAGCAACTGGTTTAATCTCATTCTAGGACATGATGAAGAAAAATGCAGTTTTAGTTTCTCACAGGCCACCATTTCTTGAATGTCTTAGAAAACGTATAGAATCTAATGTGTATCCTGGTAAACAAGTAGTACTGAGACTCAGCTGTGCCACTTGTTCTTTTAAAGCTTTTAATGCTTTTATTTTGACAGAACATTCCCTGTTTCAAGGTCTCAGATTGCTTCCTTTAAGCTCACTTTGTTTTGATTTTCCTTGTGAAACTAGGATTTTGAGCTTTGCTCTTTATTTACAGATTTATTGCATTTGTTTCCTAGGAAACCATATATAGCCACATTGTTCTTTGTACTGGAACTCCAATAATATTTTTAGGTACATAATCCTCACTGGAGTTTAGAACAAAGAATCCAGTAACACAGAACATTTTTTAAATCTTGTTTGTGAAATCTGGGAGCTCGAAAATAATTTTGTAAACTATCAACTTCCATTGCAACTGTTAGCATGTATTGCCTCAGGCATGGAGACCACACACTTTTAAACACAATGATGAATCTATGACTTACTTTTGCCAAGTACAAGATTGTATCAACCATGTCCTGCTGTTTAAGGGCTGACTTAAATTGTTTTTCGGCTTCACGATATAATCCCAACCTAAAGAGACAACAGATACATACAGAAGGTACTTGTTTACTGGGGTATTTAGGATTTTTTTAAAAAGCTTACTACATAATGAAGCAGTTCAAACTAAAACAAACATAAACTGCCTGAAAGCACACTTTATGACCACGTATTTCTGTGCATGTTAACAAAAAACATGTCTTTGTTTAAAGATAACAAAACAACCATTCAGAACTATAAAAAAGACAAATCCATTAAATTTGGCCCCCTCTTATACATGCAGCCTTCTGCAATGGCTGAATGGTGAATAATGATGTACTCATATTCATAGGAATTCCTCCTGCTCTTAAAGCAGATGGTAGAAAATGAGCAATTAATGTCTCAACTCTACCCAAACTGTTTCAGACCAGAATTTCCTTACCCATGGCAAAGATCACACAGATAATCTCCACTGTGAATGAATATCACAGAAGTCTATTTCATCTCAAAGGCATTTATTTTGCATAATTACAGTCAAATGTTTTGCACTAATCTATGAAAGCTACGTAACTACAAATTAAGAGGACTGTGAAATTTTAACAACAGAAAATGGTACACTTTCTCATATACAAATTGCCTTTTGTTTCCTTCAGCCAAAGAGCACATACTTGCTGAAGAAATGCAAAACACAAACAGAACAAACCACTAAAACAAAGAAGCATAGCCAATGGGGACACAAGGTATTTTGGGATCCTGGAAGCCCACGTTCCTGTTTGGATGCATTAGTCTCTATAACATGATTAATAAAAATCCTGAAAGTAATTAATGACCTCTAAGCTTATGTACTGGGTTTGCATGAGAAGGTTTTGGTAGCTGGGGGATTCAGGAATGGCTTCTACGAGAAGCTGACGTGTCTCCAATGTGCGACAGAGCCAATGCCAGAGGGCTCCAAGATGGAATTATAGCTGGCCAAGGCTGAGCCCACCCAGGATAGTGGAGGTGCCTCCACAATCAGCATAGGAGTAATGTAACATGCAGGGATAATACATTTAAGAAGGAGGTAAAAACAGTACAATGGCAGGCAGAGAGAGGAGTAAGAATTTGTGAGAAGAGCTCTGCAGACATCAAGGTCAGTGCAGAAATAGCAGGAGGAGGTGCTCCACAGGTTCCTCTGCAGCCCTTGGTGAAGACCATGGTGAGGCAGCTGTGCACCTGCCCTGCAGAGAATGGAGGACTAAGAGGACACAGAGATCTACCTGCAGCCTGTGAAGAAACCCATGCTGGAGCAAGTGGATGCCCAAAGGGGGCTGTGACCCCATGGGATGCCCATGTTGGAACATACTCCTGGCAAAACCTGTGGCCCCATGGAAAGATGAGCCCACACTGGAGAAGGTCTACTAGCAGGATTTGTGACCCTGGGAAGGACTCATGCTGGAGCAAGGGAAGAGTATGAGGAGTCCTTCCCTGAGGAGGAAGGAGCAGCAGAGACAAACTGACTGCAACCCCCATTCCCTGTCCCCCTGTGCTGTTGGGATGGAAGAAGCAGAGAAAACAGGGAGTGGAGTTGAGCCCAGGAAGAAGGAAAGGGTGGGTAGCTGTTTTAAGAATTGCTAATATTTCTCATTATCCTACTCTGATCTGATGCTTGTGTATGGGGAGCCAGCCTGAGGCCTCAGCATATTTTTAACTGGTACTTCTTTGGCAATGTAATTCTGGCAGAAAGTGTCTAACATGAATATTTTATTCTGTATTATTTCATCAATCTGAAGCCCTCATTGACAGATTATTTCTCAAACTAATACTGTAATATTTATTTTATGTGATCTGTTTTAGCAATATTTCATTGTATTTATTGACTGACTTTTCAAATAGTTACTTTAAAATCCATTAACAAAGGCAAAATTGCAACTACTTCAGTTACTCACTATGGATGCCTTTATCTCAAGCAGTGGTCTCCTTGTACATTCAAGGAGATTTAATTTTAAGCACAGCACTCTCCAACAAAACACTTTCTGAGCTATTTCTCAGTGTTCAGCATTGCCCAACACACCCAGCAGTACAGGTTCTGCACTCACAATCACTCCCCACAGAAGAAATGAACAATGGCTTACCTATAGTAGCACTTTCCAATTTGGACTTTCCACCACCAGTCCTTGAATTGTGCGTACTCAGTGGCAAGGGCTGCCAAATCTAGAGCCTTCCAAAATAAACCCATCATCTTAAAATTAATGTTTACACAAAGAAAACACAGTAAAGATCCTTCTAAAGAGAAAATGTTGAGCAAAAGTCCAGTTCATTTGAGGTGGAGGCATTGCTTTTTGTTTATTACTTTTACAGTGCAAGAAATAGCTGAAAGGATTACTTATCCCTATAAAAATAAGCAATCCAAACAGTTTCTTCTAAATAAAAGAGAAAATAGAAAATGAATTTGATCAGACTCCAGCAGTACCACTTCAAAATACACTCACTATTTGTTTAAGCACACTTTTCCCAAGCTTCCCATCCTTTTTCAGTAAAAGTTGCTAAAATCAAGTAAAGATAAAGAAATAAAAGAAGAAATAAGCGAGTTCCAAATTCTGTAGAAATTTTCATCTCATTGCTAATATCTGGTTGCCATCACTTCTGGAAACTCTCAAATATGTACAATAAGAATCATTTATTCCTTTAAAAAGTCTATAATGTAAACAATTATTTTATTACGGGAAAAAACGAGAAATATTCTAAGAAGCAGATATCTATTGAAGATGGTGGAGTCTAAAATCTCTTTGGTATACTGGAAAAACAGATAAGCTAATCAGTGCTCTCTGATCAGCCACCACAGCCGGAATCTATGGCCTTTCATGTTTTAGCTATAATTTCAACACCTCTATTAAAACAAATAGATGTCTTTTCTGTACCACAACCTACCATAGCAACGCTTATGTTTCTTTTTTTTTTTTCAAATTTCATTTTGTCTCAGAACATATCAAAGCCATGTTTTGTTATATTTTTAGGATACCATCAGAAGCAGGGCAAAATGCTTTAAAAGAGTATTTTTATAACAAAGAACTAACCTTCCTTGCCTGCTTTTTTTGGTAAACGTTTTGCAGACCACAGAAATCAGAAACAAGTTATCTATTAGGAACAATATGTAAAACTTCTGTGCACCAGTCACTCAGTAGCAGAGAAACTAATAATTCCAGGAAAAATTAACCTGAATATTGAAATGCTGCAAGAGCCCAATTTAGTGACATCTACACCTACGCTGTATTCCTGTTCTTTCTGCTAGCAAAATGACTCTGCAAGCAGTCAATGGGTTTGGATCTGACACAATGAAGAAAAGTCAGTGGAGCTATGACAATTTAGACAAGTTGCTCTCTTTTGGCTTTGTGAGAAAGAAAGAATAATTTGTTTTCTGTAGCAATTCAAGATAAGTAGTTGCATCAGTGCTGTCCCCAAGAAAAAGAGACAGCTGTCATCATTCCCTGGCTCTGTGACAGGAGAGAGAAAACTCAGGTAAACCTACAACTCTGAATTCATTGTTTCTTCAAGTTAGGCAGAATTCTTGAAGGCCTTAGATAACAGCTCTTATCTTGGTTGCCCTTTGTTTTTTAATGTCTTTGCAAATTGCCCAACAGGGCCTTTGGATGCTACAGCTATAATGGGGAATAAGCTTGCTTCAAGATAGAAATGGTCCGGATACCATTCCGGACAGGTTTGTCCTTTCGTGTGAAGGTACATAAGCAATTTTGTCCCAATACTGGAAAATCTGCCAAAGTAGTGGATTTTAGAACTTTGGTTACTTCTATTGCATTTGCAAATGTATAAACAATGTGGGCGACTGTCAAATACCACATATGCTTCTAATGCAGCAGGAGCAGCCACTTCAGAGGAGTAAGGATCATACTGCCAATACCATGCTCCCAAGAGCTTTCCTCAGAGTTCTCTGATAGCAAGGGCTCAAGGAGGACTGATTTTCAGAAAATGATCCCTTCTGTAGCTACACATTCAGGTTTCTTTCGGGTACCCTAATTGCTTCTGATAACTTTTTTATGCAAGGCTAATAATTTTGGCTGTGATTGGAAAATGGGAACTAAGACCGCTTCAGGCTTAGTAGACAGTAACTTCAGCAGTTTATTTGTCAGTGCAGATCCTGAACTCTTCCTGGAGTCTTCTACTAACATCAAGAAACACAGCATGACTTCATTTTGAAGTTAGTTTATGAAATTCAATCCTGTTTTTATATTTTCCAATTAATGAAAAAAGGAAAGGAATTGGAAGATCCTGTTTCTGATACTTTACAAGCAATTACAATAACTTCAATCAAAAAATCCTACCAAAGTTACAAATACTTCTTAGAAGTGTTTCCTTGAGAAGGGTTTGTACATGCTAATAGTTAAAAACTTTTGCTGGTATTATAAAAAAAAATCTTTTGACAATGTGGCCTTGAAATATTAGTAAATAGATTAAAATAGTCTTTTAACAGTAAAATCTTCAACTTGCTATGTCAATACAACTGCTAGCATATTTAAATTTCAGTTTGCTGCAAACTTTGAGTTTTTAATTGTACAGTTTGAGTACAAATCAATGTTCAATCTACACAACATATTAACTTAAACTCAATCTGTAAGAGCAGTAGTGATATGCCTGTCCTGCACTCCTGTGTGCTGAACGTTGGTGTAGTCATATTAATAACTGAAAGGGAAAAACAGGATGGATTTGGAATTGGCAGATACTGATATGTCCTTTTAAGGATTTTTGACTGTAATACATATATCAGTTCAAAACCTACACTGCTTGTCCTGAAAGTTTTAATAAACTTTAGGATATAAGTAATCATCTGGACATACTGATGAGCTGAAGTTGTTACTGTCTAGAGCACTTAACATACTCAAGAATGCAGAGCCCATTTCAACAACAGTCTTAACCCCGAAAAGCTTTTCAGAACAAATTTATTTTACTCTCAGTTCTTATGCTTGTGAAAAGAAAAATGTTAAAAAACCCTGGTACTCGGTAGATTTTCTGTTTCTTTTTAAAAAAAAAGTTTTTCTTAAAGAATGAAAATTAATGTAGATTCTTTAATTGTATTTAGCATGATTCTGACTTTATTTTTTTTATCATTACTTTCCTTAGCTAAACTGTATTATAACTAAGACTTCCAAATTATCTACCAGCTGTAACGCAGTAGAAAACAGCCTGTAGGCTTGCGGAAATTTACTACTATATTGCAAAATTAAATTGGTAAATGTACAGTTGTTTGAAACAGTAATTTCATACAGAGTATTGTATGCACCTAGAAATTAGATAGATGGAAACAATAGTAAGCATCTGCTGCTTCTTTCATGTGCTGTTGAATGGCAGTAATTTTCCCAGCAACAATTATTGACTAAAGTCTTATTTGTAGACAAATCAACACCAGATAGTCTATAAGATAACTGAGGAAATTACACTAGTCATAGTCAATTTAGCACAATTTATTTTGGTGAGTGTAGTCTGGATTTCTATATTTTGTAGATCAAACATAATTCCATTTTAAATAGATTTCTATCAGAGAGTATAAACTACAAAGTATTGAGAAGAACTAAGGAAAAATGAGAGGTCATGACTTCCGGCCACAAGTATATATTGTACAATCTTTGTGCTTCCTCAGGACAAAGGGTTTTGTCATCATTACCCACCTGTGAATAATGGCAAAATACAATGTCATGGTCTACCAAAAAAAGTAGTAGCAGAACTATTTCTGGACAAGACTTTGAAACTGCCCTGCTCTTACAGCATTCAGCCCATAAAGTAGCTTTTAGAAATAGCTCAAGGAGTACAGAAAGTCAGTTATTAAGTATATGTGTTCAAAAGGAAACAAGAACAATAATGGATACAGAAATAGTATTTTCTTCAGACAAGTGTTTAATTTTTCATTACGTAAGACAAAAGACTTTTGAATATATTTTCAAGTGCTGAAAAGCTCAGTGCTTCTCTGTTCTTCTTGCATCCCCATGTTTCTGATAATTGATAGATTACAGATATATTTAGTTTTAATTTTAACCAATTTCCTTGCACTATTTATCCAGTTGAATGCACACTGATTAATCACATTTTTCAACTGAAATTGCTGAGGTTTTTTTTTTTTTATATATACTAGCTGAATATGAAACAGAAGATAAATAATAAGACTGCCTTTGTTTCTCAAATAATAATGCAAATAAGAACAGTACAGACTGTTCCAGTTCAGCACAGTGACAAAGAATATTGTCACTACTCCTTTGTGTTTTATTTTCAAAATTGCAAGAAGCAGTATTCTATCCATGAAGAAAGCCCAAAGTAAACGCTTTTCAAACTTAAGTCAATTTCCCAGGCTTCCAAGCCTTTCAAGGGCTTTCATCTCATTTCAGGCAGAAAAGTGTTGCATTTTAAGAATATCCATTATCACACAGCAACAGAAATACAAAGATGTGAGAATGTCAGTGAATGTTCTAACAGGTGATCAAGCAAGAGCCAGATAAACTTAAAAAAGTTAACATATGTGCTGTTTCTCTGATGAACCCTAAGCTCAAAATTATTTTCAGGGAGATGTAAGATATTGAATTCATGAAATGCCATTGCTAGGAGAGGTGAATAAACAGTGATTCAAATACATTTTAGCAGACATTAAAGTGTTTCTTTTTTTTCAAGAAAAATTAATGCAGATGAGGTTCAAAAGGGAGAACAGTTTGGAGAATAGAGTTATATTGCAAATGATGTAGAAAGTACATAAGAGTGAAAGCAAACGAGAGAAAGCAAACTCAACAGCTAAAAATATCTCTTCAAAGATATACATTACATTATAAAGACACCTCATTCTGTGATGTGTGAATTCAATTCACAACAATAGTTTCTTCCAATAAGATGCAGCCATTAACCAAACACTGATCTCTCTCTCATTACACAGTAATGGTGGTGATAAAGCTGACACCTCTTTGCTTACAAGTATTTATTCAAACAGCTCAGGTGGGTAAAAAATACAGACAGAACTTTTCCTGGAAGACACTGATTTGGGATTCTTAGCAAGGATTTCAAAATGGATGCAGTACAGTGCAGAAACATTGTCCAATTTTTTTCTGGAGTTCTTGAAAAAATTACTTGCATTATATGAATCTATGTGTACCCTACAGATCCTGCATGTTGTTAAAGTGTAGGCACACATTGCATCATATCAAGTGACCCTTTTATTCTTAGTGAACTGGATTTTCAGTAACAAACTTCAATTTTTAGTTACTAGTGGGCTAAAACCCAGGTACCTCCTTCATATTCAGTATTAGATATGTAAATGTTAATTTCTATTTATCTCTGACATTTCTGACACTTGCATTTAACTGTTTTGGATTAATATTGCATTTATTTTGGATTAATAGTGCATTACAATTCAATCCTCTTGAAAGAATGCTATGCAATAAATTGACTGTGTACAACTTTAATCATTTGATAACAGATTAAAAAGCTTCATATAGCAGTACATTTGGAAATTATTAGGAGCTATGTCAACAACAGCAAAATATTTTTGGTGTGTATAATTGATTAACTGGAGAGTTTACTCCAGATCTAATTGCACACCAGCTAGCAGTGTTGCAGAAAGTTCAATAACTGTTTAGTCAACTATGCATTATTGACATAAACTTCTTTCAAACAAACTTGAACATTTTGATTCCATTTCAAATGGGTGCACATACCTAACGCAGCAGTGAAATTACTGACACTTTATTAATTCCAGAAAGAGATTCTTTCCCTAGGTGAACTGCCAAAAACCCTCTGTCTGCAACATTTATCTCTTTCTGAAAGCTTAAACAATATCTACCCAAACTTGATCTTTCCCATCCAGTGCTGTAACATAAGAACCACAGAAGAAAAAATTTGGATAGGTTAAGAGGGAAACTCTAATTAGGAAAATATTTGAAGAATAAATGTTACAGACAATTGTATGGACAATATAATCTTTCTCTTGATATCACAAAACACCTCAGCATTACAGATTTACATTTCTAGAAAAAGTATCCAAAATCCTATTGATATTTTATTTTTATGTAGTTTCACCAAATACATTTTCTTTCTATTCACCCAAATGCATAAACAATCATCTCAGGAGTATAAAATATCAAGTGATATTCAACAATACCTGTTTTGTCAGGTATTTTCACCTTCCTCTGTTAATGGACAGTCTTTTGTAACTTATACTCAAGCCTCATGACCCTGAACTTTCTAGGCAGCTCAGCTACCACTGAGTCTCCAATAATTTCCATTAACACAAATTCACTGGATTCAGAGACCTTGTCATATTGATAGCTGAGGGACCCAGTTTTAAGAATTAGAAGGTTTTGCCTCTCAAAAAAGATACCAATCCATATCTTGGTATTTGCCAATTATCATTCCTGACTATCACCCCTGTAAGAAAGGACTTCTCCCTCCTAAACAACTATTAATGCTTCACTTCTGTACTTGTGACGTTCTACCTGGATCCTTAGTCTAGCAGAATACTGACAGCAAAAACTGAATCATACGTAATAAAATCTGAAAAAGGAACATATGAGTTACTTACATTTTTTATGTCATTTTCATGGTGAAAGATATATTCAAACAATGCCTGCCAGAAGAATATTTGAAACATTGTCAAATTTGAAGAGAAAAATTGATAATATTCCTTCAGAGGAATACAGAATCTTGATTATGCTAAGAAGAAATTAATTCTTTGGGAAAACAATCACATTCACACACAACGAATGCTGACATTTATATTTATTTAAGACTCCAATAGACAAGAATTATAGATGTGCTATATTGTCATCACAGGAAAGCACCTTAATTCCTAATTTGTTGCAAAAGATTAACAGAATTGCTTCTCGTCTTTGGTGTTTAACTGCACATTAAAACAAAAAAGACAGCTATAACTTGAAAATAAGTATATATTTGAGAATCTGGTACCATTTTAATTACTTTTTTTACTGTAAAATAAAGCAGTGATCTAAAAAAAGCTTTTTGCAATGGACACTTGGGTCCTTACGTAGTGCTAAATCTGCTTAAATTAACCATAGGTTTATTAAGAACGCAAGCTGAGCAAACTTTGCCTTCAGAGAAAAAAAATTTTTAAGCTCTACAATATTTTGGGATCTGCAAAGGAAAAAAAAATTAAAAATTGTTTGTAAATGATAAATAAATGCTAATAATACTGTGCTTCTGAAACAAACCATCATAATAACAATGCTTAAAGAAGTCACATTCATCAGCTGTGCTGTGGTTAACTGCTTATAAGCCCACAACAATTACACAGCAAAATAACTGCAGCTTTGTTTCCACCTGTATAAAGCTAATTAAGTCAAACTACCTCGTAGCTGTTCTGCACTAGAATATTAGATGAGTATATACCAGGTAATGGGGGTGGCATTTCCAGTGAATAAAATGACATTGAAAGATACTGGATAACTAAATGCAGACTAGAAGCCTCTGTTGCCAAAAATGTATTATGGGTGCTAGTAACTCAAGGTACAATTGAGTTGAACCTTGACCTTCTTCTGCATCCAAATCCCAGGTCTTAATTGCTTCAAAAGAACAGAACATTTTTCTAAATTCATTTAATTCATTCTAAAGACTAGGAGAAAATATTGCCCCATGAGGAAAGAAATACAGAACAAGACCTCAGCCTCCTAAGGGCTTCCATGACCCTTCCGCCAGATTTTCTTAGACAAAATTCTTAAAATATTTACCTTCAGGAAACTAGAAAATTACGAATGAATTGTCATATCTTGTGAGGAAAATAAACCACAACCTACTTTTCTTCTAGTTTCAGTCAGAAAAGACTCAGAACAGATGATTAAAAGACATTAAAGGATTATAAATAGTAACACATTTAAAAAGAGCTTAGAATAGGTAGATAAGAAAAGAATAGACAATAAAGAAGTAGTGGAACATTTTCTCCTCTAGTTCAATACCAGAGAAGCATTCAGTAAAAGTGTGTAAATCTAAAGTGACAAGAAAGATGTTTTCTTGCACGGCTGGCATGAGGAATTTACTGCTGTTACGCACAGACTCTGACCTTCAAAAGGATTTAAGTGACTGAACATTCACTTGGATAAAAATATCTAGAGTTATCTTAATAAGTCTATTAAAAATCCACAAGCTAAAAAATAAAACTTTCTGTTTCATACCACAGAACAGTTGCTAACTGGGATTTACCAGAGGCTTTCTCTCATGACAGGTGATACCTTATACATCTACTGTGGTGTTTCCTGGGATAGTCTTTAAAATGGTTAATGTTAGTCAAAGAGAAGTCACATTTCCATATACTTCAAAACATTGGAATACCTCATACAGATAATCTAACTTCAAAAGTGAGGCTACTTTGCAAACACATAAGAAGAATATGTAGGAGCTATTCATATAAAAACATGAATAGACTGGCTAATTATGTGAATTCAATAGCTGCAAGGTTTATCACCTTTATGCACTGGGAAAGGTGACAGCTAAAGAAGTTTTGAAACTTTAATCAATTATTCTTAACAGAGTGTGCAGTCTGCATTCTCACCTCCTGCTTTGGCTTTAGCCTTACTGCTCTTTTGTTTAAAAAAAAGTTATAAATCCATGTAGCTCCAAATTTAAACTTAGGTCTTACATTCTGTGTGAAATGTTAATGTCATAATGTATTAGCTTCATAATGCTGACAAGTACACTTGCTGCCTATGGATGTTTCTATGACTGTTGATTTACATTTTTTGGCTTAAGCTTCTTTTCATATGAAACTGAAGGAAGACAAATCTGCCACAGAAAATGCTAATTAAAACCCAAAATTGTTAAAAATATATATGTTTCTCATTCCTGAGAGCCACTGTTGAAAATATTTCCTCTGAAAGCTAACCTACCTACTTAAATAGCATGTAGTTAACAATCACAATTAAAAGCTAGCTGTCTTCAAGCAGAAGAACTAAGCCTAGTTTTTATGGATGTGTCTTGTGCTTCTTAATCCTTCCCAAGATTCTTACATTCCCCCGGTTTTCCAGACTGTAATGGATTTATAATAATGTGTCTGCTGGCTGACTGCCGGCAAGGACATAATTGGACAAAAATAATGCAGTATTTTTTCAGCACTGATAATGAACTGATTTGTAACTGCCCTCAGATGTAAGCCTGGAAGTCTTTGATTGCCTCACCAGACTAGAACTTACTATATTTGATACCTATTCTTGTGCCTAATTTGGTTAAGAGGCCAAGGGACAATGATGCAAGCAGTGGGTGAAGGACACAGGGCAATTACACAAGATTTATTTCCTATGAAAATGACACTGAAATGCAATGCCCTACATCAGTGTAGATCAGGCTTTAAAAAGCAAAGGAATTTCCTGGTTGCTTATGAAAAACTGTTACCCAAAGTTTTGGATCGGAAGAGCTATTTCCACCAGCACATTGTCAGATACTGTCAGTTTTCTTAACAGTGTTCACTGTTATGTTTCTCAAAACAGACTAAATTCATACTGGTTTGTTCACCTTTAGGCTGAGAGCCAAATATAGCTCCCTAGAGTGTGTTTGATACCTTGTGCTCCCTAGAGATAATTGCTTGATACCTTGTGCAAAATGAGCTGTTGGCCTCAGCCCAACAGTTGTTTTTTATGAACTCACTATGTACAGAAAACATGTTCAACCATACAGCTAACTGGTTGTGCTGGGGAAAGATTAACTGAAAGGCAAGATAAATCTTCTCACAACTTTCAGCTCCCTGCCACTTGGAGCTGAAACCTGTAAGTTGAACAGATAAGCTGCAAAATCCTGTTCTATTGTCAGATAGTTTCATTGACCATCAATCAGAAGATCTTAACTGAACATGAAGAAGTATTCTGAACAAAAAAATAGTACCTTTTTACATAAAAAGTGTTCACTCATGCCATAAAAGCAAAGCAAAAATCCAAATATTGTGAACATTTTTAGGCCAGGATTGCCTTCCATTTGTACACAGAACCCCTTCCAAACATTAAGGAAGGCTCTGCTGGTTTTTCCTTCTGGCTTCTTTTTTCTTCTTTTAGTTGTCCTTCATCACTCCTAGATGCACAGCTCAAAATTATTTAACAGTGGAACATTTTTTCCGATACGAATATTTTTCCTAGGTTACACTTTCACCATAACCTCTTTAGACATAGCTTCAATTTCAAGTCTGGTAAACACTGTCAAAAGGTGAGTAACACACTATTTTTTTGAAGTTAATATCTAAACCACTGTTCATCATTGTTTTTATCCCAAATCCCATGTACAGTTACACCAGAATGACACTAGAAAACAAGAAAAAGATATCACAACACTAACTAAAATTGTTACATACCTTTGCCAGTTTGGGTTTCTGAGCATATTTTGTTAAATTCAGTCGAGACAGATTTATGAAAGGGCCATCTGGGTTTGTTAGCATTGAAGCCTGAGGGGGAAAAAGAAGCTTTTTAAGTGGGAAGATCCCCTACACTTTCCCTGAAGATTTTCAAAATACTATTAGTAGACAAAAAACCACCAAAATTCCAAACAAAACATTTGTAGATTCACTACTCTACTGTGCAATACTGATTCTTCCCTTTTCTTCTCTGTCTCTCCCCACTATTTCCATACAGTGCCTAAGCAAGTAGCTTGGAAGTTGGGATACATAATCAAAAAAAATCTTCAAGAAATACTAAGGAAGATTAGTTCTTACCTGCAATAGTGAGAGGATGCCACATTTTGCCATTAATGTGATTTTAATATGTATTACATATTCATGGTGGTTGCAGTTTATTAATTTTGCCAATAGAACAGGACAAATTAGTATAGACTATTCCCTTTATCTTTTGAAGAGACAGACACTGAGTGCTTATCAATTGTTTTGTAGTAGACACTTATGCTGAAATCATGTCACAGTCTTAACATGGTCCTCCATGAATAAAAACTTGTCTCAAGGAGCCTGTGAATTTGGAATTTATATGAATCCCAGTGAACCTGTGAATTTATGTACATTTTTTTATACAACCAGACTAGCAAATGCACAAGAAGTTATATTTTTAAACTCTATTTTGAAAAGAATTAAAAAAATTAAAAACACTCGCCTCCTTCAAACTTGAGTTTAGATGCAGCTTTTAAGTAAACTACAGTATCAGTGTACCAGATGATATATGTATCAGATAGCATGAACAAGAAATCTTCCCTTCTGGGAAGAGAGGCAAGCAACTCACCGTGCCCGGCCTGACGTATCCCCCAGAAGCACTGGTGATGGGACGAGCCGTGAGAGCTGTTCGAGGCGTTCTTATCGCCTGCTCCATGGTACTGGGCCGGCCACTCTGTGTGCTGGGTCTCACAAATCCTGTAATAGGCCTTCCTGATTGAGTTACTGGCCTGAAGATGTTAAGTACATTATCCTTATGTTAGGTGGTATTTATTGATAGAGAATTTAAACAGTTATACCCAAAGCGTTTAATTTGCAGAAATTTAAGATTTGTTCAATTTTAACTCGTCACGTTTTAAAAAATAAACTATCACATACCTAACAGCTGGGCTGGGGCCTCCACCTTGGCTAGTTCCAGGAAGTTTCAAAGATGTTCCTGGTCCTACAAAATAAGAGCATTTGTCACTTCACTTTGAGATATTACTCCCTTGTCCAGAGGACTTCAAACATGATTGTGTTTTATGATAAACAGTAAGTCAGAAATTTCTTTACTCAAACTGAGGGGACAAAGAACACAAATATATTGCATTCTACCACTGATAATTTGAAAGACTCTTGCAAGAAACCTGCCAAACAATGAATATTGGTTTTCTTTCTTTCACTCCCTCCATTCTCTCCTCCATCCCACCTAGGGGGAGCAAACAAGTGCCTGTGTGGATGCCTACTGGGATTGACCCAAACAATTGTCAAGAACATCTTAGAAACACCACACAATGCTAAAGGTAGAAGGTTACTGAAACAATGAGACCAGGCTAACTTGGGATGGTATATTTTCTATCTGGCACCCAGACTTGAGCAAGTAAATCTAAACCTTCACCTACAGAGCAGATGGAGAATGTTACCTCATGACATTAGACCCTGGTAAGATCCCCACCTACAATTTAGAGCACTGTGAAGTGTGAACTCATCTATATCCAAAGGCCATCAATGAAAACATTGAACCAGCTTGAGTCGAGGTGAACTGATGAAAGGTTCCCCTTTTCCCATATTTCTGTTTTGACAGTGGATCATTAAGAATTACTAGTTCCTGCAGGTAGATTTTCATTCACTGGCATTTGATTGGGCAGTTTTTCTAATCTGCTAAATGAATGTCTATGAGATGGTTTTAAAAGCAACATATGACATCTATGCCTTGCAGTCTCTTCACTGCTTGTTACTATGTATAGAAAGAAATGAGATTTAAGCTGACACAGAATTCTTGAGAAATCACTGTTACTCATCTAGGCATTTTCTATACACTGATGAACTGCTTTTATTGCAAATATTTCCAAGAACTGAAGATAAACTGATAGGTAGACAGTTTCCTTCCTTCTTTCTTCCCCAAAATAAACTCTAAATAGCCATCTGAGTACAGCTGTATTTAAAGTTAAATAATACAAAAGAAAGTATTAACCATGATCTCCCTGGTAAAACCAACAAAATATGCAGTTGGTGCTAAAATAAATAAAACACACTAGGATTCTTTCTCTTTTGGCTTGACACACTTGGGATTTCTATTGCTTACTTGCCTTCTCTAGTCCTGTGAATCTTGAAGTTTTTACTCCACAATAGAAAGGGTGGAAAGTTCACTCAACACTGTTTCTAACATGATAACTAGGGCACTCTTCAGTGAAATGGGGAAAGTGACTTTCAACTTTTCAGACTAGCAGACAAATGCATTACTCTTCCACTTTCTGAACTATTTTAAAACTATTGCTGTAATATAAAAGAGGCAAGACATTAAAATTCCTTTTTTCAGACATGTTTTTTAATAACTACAATTATTTTGAGTTTTTGGTGTTCTGGGAGAATGCTTACAGTTCCTTTGACCTCACCCCAGGCAACTCAATCCTTACTTTGAGAATTCCCAAGCCAACTAGCTATGAATAGATGTAAAAGGCCACAGCAGTGCATGTTGCCATTAGAAGTGTCAGAATTTAAGAGTGAAATTTCAGTAGTTAGTGATGACTGCAAATGATTCCTTTAACTCCCCGGTTAATGAAACAGCCGTGATTATCCATAATGCCAATTAGTACAACTTTCTGAAAAATATTCTGTCAAGGTAACACTTTAATATAAGATTACAATATTACCTGAGAAAATTAATGGTGTTAATAGTCCAAAAGTAACAAAATGGATTTTTCTGTAAAACAACGCTCTAAGACATTTTCATTAATAAACAAGACTGATGGAAAATTAACACAGCAAAATTATAAAAAAACCCAAAAACTGGTGGAAGAAAGATATCATTACATATGTGTGAAGAGGAACCACAGAAAAGTAATTTTTTCCTATGGATCCTATACACTTCTGTAATTATTTAATAACTCACGACTGACAGCAAAGTCATTATTAAGAGAGTTTAATCTGAAAACTAAGATAAGGGCAGATGTAAAACTGAAATGGATATGCAGCTGGATATGCAGAAGGATTTAAACTGCTTAATGGGCAAAGTATAGACAACACCACTTGTAATATGAGAGGTGTGGCTACACAGTTTTATGTTTGTGAACTATGACTTTAGTGAAGGAGGATATCTTGAAAGATCTGCCACAGTGAAAAACCTGAGTCAAGACCAACTATGGCTAGCACACTTCAACAGCAAAAGGAAAAGCCCACAGTCAGTCAGCACCCATTTTTATTAAGTCATGTATACAAGTGGAGTAATCACAGAACCACAGAATGGTGGAGGTTTGAAGGGACCTCTGAAGGTCATATGGTCCAAGGATGCTCAAGCAGGGACACCTGTAGCCAGTTGTCCAGGACCCCATTTAGATGGTTTCTGGACAGCTCTAAGGAGGTAGACTCCACGGTTTCTGTGAGGAGCCTGTGCCAGTTCTCAGTCACCCTCACAGTTAAAAATAAATTTTTCCTGATGTTCAGAAGAAACCTTCTGAGTTTAAGTCTGTGCCCACTGCCTCTGGTCCTGTCACTAGACACCACTGACTCTGTCATCCTTGCGCTCTGTTTAGCAATTTCTGTACTTAAGTTTTATGCAAAAGTGTAACATTAGAACACCTCAGATGTATAAAGAAAGTAAAATCAAGGTGTAGAAGAAAAAAATATTTTCTGTGTGTTAGCGGACTGTTGTCTGGTTTGGTCTACAAAAGACAAGTGGATAACTAGAAAGGCTTAAGAAAAGAGTTTCAAGACAACTCAAAAATTAAAAGACATAGCTCAGAATGAGAAGATTGTTTAGCTTATCAAAGAAAAAAAATCACTGGATGATTTAATGACAGATTTAACTACTCACTTTGGAAATATATCTTTGAAAATAACTTTGTATCAGATATAAAATGTCCACAAAGAAGCAACAGGTGGAGTTACAGCTGATAATTCCCACTAAAGATTTGGCACACTGATAAAAGCTATTAAATTTAATAATTTACAAAAGACTGTAGGGGGTTCTATCTTTTGAAAGTTCTGATACTTTCTGAAAAATTATATACTAGCTCAGGCACACCTAGCAGATTTGAAGCACAAATAGCAGTCTTATCTCAATGATTCAGAAGTGCAGGCTACACTACTGTAACAAATTTTTTTGGTTTTGAAATCTGTGACACACTATCCAGAAAGCTGTCTTTTTTCAGTTTCAACATAGTATGAATATATTTTTCCAGAATGCCTTATTTCTAAATAGTATTCATCAAATTATTTTTCTTGGAAGATAATCTCTACCACAGGGGGCACAAAATCAAATTAAACTCTAGATTTTATTACTATAGTGTTTTAAGACAGATAAATATAATTAGTTGATCACAATGTATAAACACATCTCCAGTACTGCTTGACCGTGACCAAGCATGTAATGAAAATTTTTAAAAATGTAAGAAGATAGATAGCAAATTGCCTACATCTATACAGAGAAGAAAAGCTTTTAACACTTCAAGCATCAGTTCTGGCCTATGTCCAGTTCTTCTTTTGAATTCCTTGACATGGTACATGGTTGAGAGCCACGCTTAATAAGTTACATAAAAATTTCTATGTGAACTGTACTAAAAAAACAGAGAAAAATACAAATACTGCCAAAAAAGTAGTGGAAGACAACTAATTCTCCACTTGGAAGGGACTTGATGTAGATGAAAGGAAGAAACAATGGCAGAGCTGAAGAACTGCTCTGTAAAGAAAGAGAAAAATGAAGTAGAAAAAAGAAGAAAGAAAATCAGTTCAGATAACGTTTGCAGGACATGATGCCAAAAGGTGGTATCTGACTGTTGTCTACACTACAGGCATATCAATAAAATTCACAGTACACCAAGGGCAGATTTTTATCTAGTTTTCACAATGCCTAAAGAAACCAGGAGTAAAAGAAATCAGCATACTGATGTAAAAAGCAAGTGATCACTTGTATGCTCACTACATTTCCTCAAATGTAGAAGAAAAGCTGACAAAACACAATTGAGCATGGTCTGAACTCTTGCCTGACAGGCCTAAGTACTACATCAAGAACACATGGTGGATCTCAACATTGCCCTGCAACCATAAAACAATCTATACCACTTTATTTACCAATACCAATAAATGCTGTATCAGGTCACCTCAGTTTGTATTATTCTAGATGACAAAAGAGATGGCCAAAAGAGCTCTTGTTGAGTCAATGTATTTAAGTGGAAGTCAATCTTACGTGCGACTTGAGCAATGGCATTTTCATCCAGGATCATCTCAGCGATTCCTTCTTGATCCATATCAATTTCATCCACATACACCATTTCTGTCAAAGCTCGTGTTTTCAGGTTCCAGGCAGCCTGAATAAAGACAAGTAAAAAAGCAAAATATCTTCAAGACACTAAGTAAATAATCTAATCAGCAATTTTACAATTTTTTTATTATTCACTTCAGTTTTATTAGGCTTGAATAAGGTATTGACTTAAAACAGCTGAGTATGTCCATCTGTCTGATGGCGATATGAAAGGGGACTAAGTCCTTTGTTCAAAGCATCAGCTGTAAAACACTGTATAAATATATACCCTAGGTATTTCAGATTACGAGAGTATTGGAATCCATTTTAGGGGCCTGAACTGACAAATTACTACATTGTATGTCTTGGAGGACAATCTGAGCAGTATGGAAAGGCAAGCATAACTCTAGCCTATGTGACAAACTTCGTGTAGACTGTGAAGACACCAAATCAGTGGGGAGAGAAAAGATAACAAGAAAAATCAGTAGCAGACATATAGAAATACCAACAAAGTAAATGCAGGTCCAACCACTTAGATAATTTGATATGCTTGTAATGTACTCATAGAACTGGCATGATACAGGTAGCCAAAAGACCAATCCCTGATCTTCCATCAGATATTGAACAGATAATCATAATTTTTCCAGTGTAAAAATCACTGCCAAAATAATTAGATTTGCTTCCTTTCTAACATGGAGTACAGCAATCTGGTGGAAGAGCATATTTAATATTGGCTAAGGAGACCTTTCAATATAGAAACAGACTATCTTAATAGAAATAAAGGTCAAACATATGGAAACGTTAGTTCCTTAAGTAAGAGGTATGAGAAGATCTGAAATTCAAGCTTATTTAATAATTTAAGTAATCATTTAATGAGACACTCCTCATTCATCCTGTGTTTTCCTCTAGACTTCCCAGCAGTGTTTCAGTGAAACCATTCTCTATGTAAACCACTTGCATGAATTCATGGAGTGTAATTAAAGACCTGTAAAATATGTTACGGAGCTGCATTTAAAGATGCCGTTTCACACTGCATTTAATCTCTTCTGACTGTGGGCTGGAGCCAAAAGATGCCATCACCTGCCCAACAGTATTCTTGCCATTGCAATAATCTAGAGCTAATGTGGGCAGAGTGAAAATTAATTAATTACTCTCAGTCTTCCATCACTTATGAAAATCATTAACATGTATCTACAAGGCTACTAGACTCTGCACAAGGTAGGCAGCGAGCCTGAGCTGCAAGAGCAGGAAGAGCATGGGTAAGAGCCCACCATTAAATAAAACATGAAAGTGAGCCCTAAGAGCACAAACATTGTTCTGTCTGTGAATACACATTGTATTCTTCCTAATTTCATCTGCAGATGAAGGTCATTCAGTTCAAGGTAGATTCAATTTAGCTTTTAGAAAGCACTGAACTGCTGAAAAAAGATACAGGAAAAATATGAGAGAAAAAAAATTCTATCAAATATAAAAGCTGCCTGTTCAAAATATCAAAAATCTTCCCCTTATCAAAAGTAATGCCTTACCAATAACAACAAAAAAATTATGCTATTGAGGACTTAACAAAAAAACAAGTATTATTCATTGTATCAGAAATTCTTCCCAATGATTACATATAATAATTGTATTTATGGAAAGAACTTTACCTGAAACACAGTGTATTCAGAATCAAGCTCCTGAAAAGAGAGAAAATAGAAACTAAGGAATGGAAATGCCAAACATTAAAAGCAACAACACAAGTGTATTTATACTTTGTGATGACCTCATTTTGCACAAACATTTTCTCTCTGACACATATATCCAAATTTCCATTTTATTACATTATCTCAACTTACACACATTATGAAGCTAATCAATGTTTTTCCAATGAAAGTAAATTTGCAGTAAGTGTATCTGATGCCTCTGCTTTCTTGCTTCTGCTGGATCATCCCAACCAAATCTTAGATCAACATGCAAGCATTATGAAGATGAAAAATGATAGATTAAAAGAAAATTAACTTGGAAGATGTATGCACATCTAGAAATTAACCAGATTATCACACCATGGTCTTTAGAATGCCTACTTAATAAAATCCATTTTTGCACGCTTTTTTTAGCTGCTGCTGGTGATCACAATGATACCACTCAAGAAGACAAAAGAAAATTTCAGCACTTTTTCATGGTACTTTTATGATGAAAATTATGTATTTATTGCACTTGGACAGTAATATTGCAAGTGGGATAAATGTCAAATTAACAGCCTACTGCACTATCCAAAACAACCAAAAGAAAAGATACCAGATTAAGTTTACTGTAAGTGAAAAAGCTGGAGCTTGCATCTACTTGAAAACTTCTGGTAAAACTGAGTAAATATTGACAGGAAAAATGTAGGTTTATCACCAATTAATGTGTAACTATCATGTTTACATAATATTTAAACTACTCTTTAGGGCTTTTGCTGTTCACTTCCAGGGACTGGGGATGAGTTTTTCCTAATGTATTACTTTAGCTTTAGACAAGGAAGGTGGGAGACACATGTTACTTTCTCTAAATCACTATTAGTCATTTGTAGTGTCAGATCATTTCTGCTTCTAGAGGTAGTGAAAAATTTCTTGCATATCTGGCATTGTGAAAATCTATCACAGTCAAACTAACTATATTAGACTGAATATACAATCTGCAAGTAATTCAGACTATAAAGGTACTTCTGAAGGTCTCTAGTCCAAAGCCCTCAAAGCAAGGTCAGCTAGGAGGTCAGTTGAGGTTGCTCAGTCTTGTCCAATTGGATCTTGAAAACTTGCAAGGATGGAGGCTGCACAGTGCCACTGGGCAACCTGTTCCACTGCTGACTCTCCTTATAGAGAAATATTTTTCTTCATACCAAGCCAAAGCCTCCTTCACTTCCCTGCATCATTGCAAGTGGTCCCTGGCTCCATTTTCTTGATAACCTCCTTGTATGTATTAGAAGGCTGCTATTAGATCACACCAATGTCTTCTCCCAGCTCAAGCACTGCCCTGCTGCTGGCTTGCTTTGTAGCCAAGACACAGAGCTGGCTTCTGTTCCAGCAGGTGAATGGCAATGTCAAGATCACCCCTCTGTAATGTGAGACATGGTCTACTTCTTTCAATTTGACCATTTTTACTCAGTAAATTCTATGACAGCAGGAACCTGGACTACTGGTGAAGGACATCTTCCTTCTGTAGTGTACTGGAATTTGTGGCCTTTAAAGGATTGTATTTGGAGCCAAAATGTCGTTCACTGGTGTTAGGATGCATAACACATCTTTATATTTCATAACACATCTTACACATTGAGTATTCTATGGAACTAAATATTAATTCAGGGATTAATCTCAGTTTACTGGGATGTACCTGGGCCTGACTAAGGCACTGAAACTGGCTTTGCATTTTAGTTGTATGATTAAATGAACTATTCAGCTTTCTAAGTAATAAAGGACATTGAGATATTTCAGTTTCCATTTTGTTCACCCCATTGTGTCTGAGTATTAGAGCACAGACAAAGATGGTTTTAAGAACAGTAGGCAGTCTTCCATACCATATGTGCTAGAGTAACTAATGAGGACAAGTTAGCAATATTATATTAACACTAATACAAAAATGTCTTAATGTTACAGATGTGTATCTTACTTTGGGCCCTGTTCATTAGTTTAAAAAATAATTTCAAAATCAAACAAATTTGCTTATGTAGGAGCACTTATATTACTATAAAATTCAGAAATTACATCCCTCATGATTTTGGCAAAAAAAGTAGAGTTGATCAATAATACTAAAACCATTGCACTCTCATAACTGTACGTGAGAGTATGCCTTGTTCCTAAATACTAATACATTGTTTCAGTTTTTGACAAGAAATAACTTTAGATTTTAAATAATCCTCAGGCAGGTAACAGGACCCGCAGATTAAACAATAATATGGAATAACAAAAATTACATTAGAATATAACATTAACATGGGTGGATCCAGCAGTTGCTACACATGCAAGTAATCCACAGGAACTAGATTTCAAATAAAGAGTTCTTTGAGAGGATTAACAAATAGCATTGCCCTGTAAGCTTGTATCTCAAAACAAAAGCTCAAATTTATTCTTCATTTACACATACAAAGCTCCCTTGAAAGTCAAAAGATTGTAAAACCAATTATTTAATCCAGATCCCTAAATCCACTGAGGGCACTTTAATATTAAAATGCAAAGTCAGTTTATTTGAATACCAAAAATACTTAGAATAATTAAGTTTTTTGACGCTTATAGCTTGGAAGAGGGAATATATTACAAACCTTATATTATAATAAGGCTTCACTCTACAATTAGTTTCAGGTGAGTATAATTTAATACATGCAAAATATTAAAATTTTTATCTTCTGAAAATGCTCTTCAAATGATTAAGAGCAGAAGCACAGAAAAATCCCCAAACCTTTACCCAGGAACAATGACTTCACTCTAAGTGTCACTATTTTCATGCATAAACTTACAGTCTCTGGCACCAGTAAGTAATTTCAGTTGAAGATGGTTTTTCAAATCAACTTCAATGCCCATAACAGTCCTAACTCTATTATGACCTTACAAAAACAAGTATGCAAATTATAGCAGCTGAAAGTTCAGCATGGGAGAAGAAAGGATGAATGAACAAAAGCAAATCCTCATTCCTCAGAAGACCAGTAAGCAAGTTAAAGGAACAACATCCACTATATGTCTACTAATTACATTAGGCTTTTTTTCTATTGTTAAACTAGAGCAGGCCTCATACATGGGTTCTGTTTATTGCCTTGAATCCTACATATGGAACACAAAGAGTAATCAGATTAGGTGACTAATCAGGATGATCAACAGAGATGGTCCTGGATTGTATTTCCTCTAGGTCATGCTACTACTATAAACACAGAAGACAAGGCCTGTTTGCTTGCAATAGGAAATAATTAAACTGAACACCAGTATTTTACATGTTTCTATAACCAAATGCCAGTCACACAAAGTACAGTTTTTATTTATCCTAAGATAACATAGAAGTGAATTCTACCAATACCATTTATGTTTCTAATTCTTAAATTAACAAATGCACAGGATATTTTATAGAAAAAAACCTCAATCTTCCACAAGATGTAACCCAGTAGCAGCTAATTATTCTTCTATCCCAATGTTTTTTTTTAAGAACTCTTCAGGAAAACTTCATTGATTTTAAAACATTTAAATTTTGTTGTTGTGCTCTTTAAGAATTCAAGATTTATAATGGCACAGTATTTGATACTGCTATGCAAGAAAATTTCTGATTCATGCCTAGTTAGCTAAAAGGTCAACAAAGTGCTTTAAAAACCTCCTAGGGCTTACTGCATCTGGTGACAGGGTTCAAAAAGAGTTCTGCACCAATTAAGATTGCCTCTAAATGTATGCACATGTAACTATTGACTGGATCATCAGTAAACTTATTTTTAAGATCTTTATATCATTTTTTACCGTGTTCTTAAAAGAGAACTTCTGGTCATTATATTTTGATAAAAACATATCCCAAATACTAAGCTATATGTACAGGGAGTGGTAAATCAAGACATAGGTCAAGATATACTGGTCAAGAAAATTCCTTACGACATTTTTAAGTGTGGTGGCAAAAATGCACTTACTTCTAAGGCTATAGTAAAAAGCTGGTTTCAGCAGCCCACAGCTCCAGGACAGTGCTGCAGGTATAATGGAGCAGGAGTGGTGCTATTATTTAGCAGATGAGCTGGGAAAAAAAGTGCAGGCTTTCACACAGGAAAGGCACGAAAAAACGTGCCTTCTCTTTCACACACGAATACACTCTCCAGTCAGGCAATATTAGTCTCTTCCTATACTTACCTGCTGTTACATTATATGTTTTAAAAGGGAGAAGGCCAGTTGCCTGAGCATGAAGAAGTTCTGACCTGTAAGAGTCACTGTTTAACTCAAACTGGGCATGTCTTTAAAGGACATCAGCTCCTGTAGCTTAAATTATATCCTAATGCATGCTGTTCAAAGAAGTGAGTCCCTGAACAGTGACAGAGGCTGCCACTGGGATCTGTTCCTACAAGATCCCTCTTTCCCTGGTTGCAGAGGTTGGGAAGCACATGCTTAGCAGAATATGGGACAAGAGGATAAGAACAGATGGCACAGTGATTAAAGCTGTTGAGTATTCCTTGTGCTGCACAGCAGCTCACTTAATCCAAACTTTCTGTAAGTGCTGTCATTTGTCTGTCTGCTTTCCTGGTGCCCAACATGACATATCTTGGGTTTGATTTGCAGAAGTGCTACCATTAAGAGTCTGACCATTAAATCTGCTAGAATTGCTATGTGGTTTTTAAGCATTATAAACTATACTTACTGGGTTAGGTACCAAAAATGATGCATACTTCATTTTAGAGAATTTGCCAGCTTATATTAAAATACTACTAATGTAATTCACACAGATGGAAAACAGCACCATTTTCTGGTAGGTGGCTGAAGACGACAGAATTAAAGTTCAATCAAAATATTTAGGAACTACTGATTTCATTAACATGCCATTTCAAAAGTAACAAAGATACCAGAAATCAAAGTCAAACTGCCTGAGAATGATTCTGGGTTCTCAATTAATGTGGAAATAAAATAATCACAAATCTCTATTCTAGTATTCACAACTACAGTGAATTAGCTGATACACTACTGTTAGAATAAATTCAGAATAATGTAAAATAGGATTAGACTAGGCAAGACAGGAGAGTTAAGTAATGTATGTCATTTATTTATTAAATTTATTAATTACCTCAGTGTTCAGCCTTGGATCTTAGTACCTTTCAAAGGTTTTAAAAAATAATTATTTTATTAAATGTGAGGTATATATGCTACAATCCATAAACGTGATTCAATTTTTCATTCGGTTGTATAAAGTAAGTTCAAAACAGTTTTTAAGATTTCAAGGACATATAAAACCTTTCTTGAGGCATGTTACTACTTTCTTTACTCCATGCCTGAAGTTTAGCTGGGTAAAGAGGACTGATTGGTACCTGAAAGTAGCAAGTGTTACAAAGTAATGAGCTGAAAGTGCAACAACATGGGTAAGGAAAACATCTTTACAAATGAGAAGCAGAATAGTAAAATAAATACAGGCTTATTTGGACAGATAACCACAAAATATAAGGATTTTAAGTAGATTACAATAAAAAGGGTAAAATCTAAATATCATGAACACCATTGACTGACAAAGAGAAATGCTGTTCCATGTTATGTTTGCCATGAATGTCAAAGTTATATTCTAATTAGACGATCAAAAATGTTTTGTTTAAGAGATTTTAGGTGTAACATTTTGTATATTGAACTGGTTTGAGTTTGGTTCAAGCTGCACTCTTGAAAGTTATTTAACCAATATTCTGGTTTCTGCAATCTGCTGTACCACAATGAACAGGTGGTATAAATAATGCTACATCTTCTCCTGTCAGGAGTTGTGCTTTTTGTCTGGACTAACAGAGAGGAATGATGGAAAAGAGCTGTGTAGCCATTCCATTACATATCATGAATGTAAGGATCATATTCTATGATCTTTCTGAAACAACATGCTGAATTTCCATTTATTCATCACCTCCCCACTTATTTAATTTTTTAAGAAAATCTCTAAATTGTTATTCCTTACGTGAAATACTTCTATAGAGTAAAATCCACTTGGTGTCTGCAAACTTTACTTGAACATTGTTGTATGAAATCTTTGCAGACAAAGACTGAATCCCGTCATGCATTTTTAAACATTATGGAGAAAGACTGATATTTCCCAATCGCAAATAGACAGACTTTCAAATACTTTTAGAAGTCACTCATTCCTGCTTAAAATGAGCTCTTAATAAGGATTCCTCAAGAAGATTATGTAAGGCAAGAACCAAACTAATCTTGTTTCATGTTTGCCTCTCTTCCATCTGAACTTTCAGTAGGTAGGTAGGTTTGGAATGTGCTGCTGCTGAAGAGTACCTTTTTCACAAAAATGTGGAACACAGTTCTGAACTGAACATACAGAAGTTATAAAGTCCAGTCATTTGCATGCAACTGTGGCCTGAAAGTTTTTTTCAAAAGAGTGATGAAACTTGATCTTAAAATTCAGAGACTTCACGTAGGACTTCTAAGAGCTTATGATTTGATCTGGTATAGACAATGTTCACAACCCCACTCTCCACCACTTTTCAAAGGAAATTATCTTAGATATTTTTCCTCTTTCATTCTTATAAAAGATGAAGCTTATAGGCTGATGTGAACATTTCAAAGATTAAATGAGGTGATCAATTGTTTGTCTCAATACAGAATTTGGAAAAACTCTCATACTGATGGTATATATAGTCCTTGTTCTCTAATGAGAAGTGTACCTTCTCTATGAAAACAATTTATTTTATGTACTTAAATGTTTCACCATGTGTGATCTATATTTGGAAGAAGGAAAACCAATTAGGATCTACATCAGAGAATCACAGAATGTGAAGGATTTGAAATGGACCTTTAAGATCATCTAGTTCCACCCTGACCTTGCCATTGACAGGGACACCTCCCACCAGACCAGGCTGCTCAAGGCCTTATCCAACTACATCCTCTCACTGCTGTTTTGTTAATTTCCTCCTAAGCATTTTTTCTCAGCTTCATATATCTCCTATTCCTTACTAGTGCTACTAGCCCAGCAGAAGTTTGGAGTTGACAGGTGCAACAATACCATTCTATACTTGAGCTTAAGAGTAGAAATGCAGTTGTCTTTACATTCCTATGTTGAGATCATAGATTGAAAAATGTTTTACTCATTAAAAACTTTACAAATTAAGAGAAACAGAAGCATTACGATCTTTACAACTTTTATTTACTGTTATCTGTGCAATAGCACAATCAAGAGTTGTTTTCACAAATCAAGTGTTGTCCTTCCATAGGCAAAGATCACATACATAAAGACCCAATAATGTAAATATGTATAAATAACACAGCACTAGCATGGAACTAATACTGAGTCCCATTTAGGGTTCAGGAGTAATGTTCTTGGAATACTTTCTCCACTAAAAATGTTTCTGCTGATGGTTCCTTGTTGGTGCCTCACAGTATAAAACATTAAAAAAGAATCCTTTAAATATCTATCCTAAACCAGTTCAAACAATTACTGTGCTTTATATTTACACTATTGTCTGACCATGCAGCTTTCTTTAAAGACTTGTCCTTTGTGATAAAAAGAGCTCTGTCTATATGATGCTTTGAGACTTACAAATTTACTGTAAAGTATTTAAGATGAAGTCTGTTCAATTACTGTTTGTAAAATATGGCCTAAAAATATTTACATGCACGTAAACATTAATCCAGAAACAACTTTCCCAAATTCTTTGCTCTTAGAGAAGGGTGAGAAAATATGTAGGTATTGAATAACATATCCTACGTTTCCAGAGACTCTGCAGCTGGAAAAAGAGCAAAGGGAGAGATATGCAAACGCATCCTGTCCCAAAGTAGGGCTCGTAGGTGAGCTGAGCTAAAATGGATGTCTCTTAACGTTATGTGATTTGGTCCATACAGCAGCTGTGATATCTAAACATGAGTATAAAAGCAACAGGAACATCCCTAGCAGACCTGATTTTTAATCTCAGCTTTTCTCCCTTTAACTCCGCAAAATCTTGAGTGCGTTAAAGTTCTCGTTGCGAAGAGCCTGGCGCCCTGCACAGCTGTCACGGCAGCACTCGGGCAGTACCAGGTTCCCACAGCACCGCTCCGGGGCCGGGCCGGGGGCTCCCCGGGGCGTGTCTGAGGAGGAGCCGCAGCGCCGCTCGCCGCCTCCGGGCCCGGGGAGAGGGGGAAGCGCGGAGAGGCGGCGCTGCCCGGCCTCCTGCTCGGGGAGCTCGGCGCGG
>WBNO01027026.1:7405-18578 GCA_013400575.1 Peucedramus taeniatus | reverse complement strand
GGCACGGGGCTGTGGCCCCGCTCTTGGCCGAGGCCCCGCCATCGCCTCTCGTAGGCTCATTACTTTGGTGACTGAAAGCAGGGTTTGATCTGTAATACTGGGATCAGTAGACTTCCAATAACCCCACTGTTCCTGACTGTTGCCATTTTCTGTCCTGTTATCCAGAGGAGTTAGAATAAATGCCTAAACAAGAATAATACAGTCCATTAATCCATATTTGGGTAAAATGTCCTTCAGAGCCACGGAGCCCTAATTGAGAAAAGTACAGATTGCTGTGAACAACACTTCTCATCTTGCAGACTCTATCAGTTCCTTTAGTTCATTAATTTTTGCAGGGAAATTATGGGACCGCTATACTGAGAGATTTAAAAGTTGGAATACAATTGCTCCTAGTTTATATGTACTATAAAATGGTGATTGCAACCATCAACTGAAGTAAAAGAAAAAATGCCTAGGGATGCTTGGAGCAGTAACTGCATTTGTGGTGTGAAAATCTTTGAGGGATGAACACTAACAATATTGCTAAAATCATATTGTTGCCATTTAAAGAGATCATTCTAGTTTTATTGCTTTTGTCTCACCTAAACTACCAATTTGTCTAAGATGCATGAAATTAATGCCTAGGCTAGCAAGATCAATGTCAGGCATAAAGATGGAGAAGCAGAAGTGGCAGTCCCAGGACTATCACTTATTCAAATATGGGAGTAAGGGGCTTGAACTGAAGTAGCAGTTACAGACAGCTTTGCTTTGGTTGTCCTGTGAACAGGTCACAGGTCTATTGGGTTTGTATGGCAAGGCTTTGGGTGAGAGTCCATACGAGTGGCTTCTGTGACAAGCTGCTAGAAGCTTCCCCTGTGTCCAGTAGAGCTGCTGGCCAAGGCCAATGATGGTAGCACCTCTGGGATAGCAATTTAAAAAGGGGAGAAAAAGCCTGCACAACTGCAGCTCAAAACAGGACTGAGAATGTGTGAAACAACTATGAAGGCATCAAGGTCAGCAAAGAAGAAGGGGAAGCAGTGCTCCAGGCACCAGAGCAGAGATCCTGCAGCCTGTGGTGAAGACCATGGTGAGGCAGCTGTGCCTCTGCAGCCCATGGAGGACCATGGGGAGCACAGGATGCCTGAAGGAAGCAGATGGCTGCTCAAAGGAAGCTGTGACCCCGTGGTCACGTCACAGCTGTGACCCCATGGAAAGGTCACAGCTGTGACCCCGTGGGAAGGTCCCAGTCTTCCGAAGTCAGATGGGTAGATAGTGCCATGTAGCTTCTCAGCAAAAGGAAGGGGAAGATGGTTCTGCAGCAATTTTTGTTTGTTACGCTGCTGGGAAAGGTATTCATTGCACTTAGTGATCACGCTGAACTTATGTTGTCCTATGGTAGCAATTAGATCAAGATGCATCTTCAGCTTTTGTACAACAAGATTTTGCAGTGTTGCAAATGGCAGGAAAATCAATCCTCCTTCTTTCCAGCCACCACCTGCAAGGGGTTTTTGTTCTCTGCTTGGCTGCAGATAAGGAATTTTTTTTCAGTTTCTACATGATATATGAAGCCAGAAAATTTTTCTCTGGTATTGGCACACAGATCATCTTATACACAACACCTCGGAAGTCTTTTCCACTGATAATACTGCTTTTCACTTCCTGTGTGGAGGAATATTCTGAGCTTTCTAATATGGGGATTCTCATTTATATTGATTATCGAAATCCCCAAATTTCAACTTTTAACCTGTATTTTCTCCAAATATTAATTGGAGAGACAGTCCCTGTGTCTGTCTTTGTGTGATTTGCATGTCAGTCCCCCTCCAGTGTAACTGCATGGAAGCTAAACAGCCAGGAATTATATTCTGGTCCTTCTGGAACAGGCTGCTTCAGCGTGGGGCCCCCATGGGCTCACAAGTGAACCTGTTCCAGCATGGGCTTCTCTCTCCATGAGGCCACAGGTCCTGCAAGGAGCCTTCTCCAGCACAGGTTTGCCATGTGGCTGGAAGTACTATCTATCACAAAATAGCTTTTCAGTGGCTTATGGGAAATCAGTGGTTGTTTTTAGTACCATTAGTAGTGTTTAAATCTCAATGTTCAGCTATTATTTTTGGCATACTTGTGTGTAGACTGTGGAAAAATTTGAATATGCTTTGTTTCTTTCCCAGAGCTCAGGGCTAAGACACTGTAGTTTGCTAGCTATCCACTTCTTTCACCCACCCTCTCAAAATGAGGAAAATTAATTTTGTGGGAAGTTCAACAAAATTAATTTGGGGAATTACACCTGAGATGTACATGATTTGTAGAAGAAGAACAAATTGTGATTTTTCTGTTTAACATTGAGAGAAAAAAAAAAATCAGAATTTGCTAATAGCAGCATCCTGGGAGAGATTGTCTAGGTGGAAAAAACATTTTGCCATGCAGAAATGTTACAAGTAGTGTCTGATTGTGTGATATTATGAAAGATGGAATTTGCCTGGCTCAAGTGCAATATAGGCTTGTCTGCATTTTTTTACTGAAAGTTTTGTAGTCTAGTGGTCCTTTCCATTACCGTAGATAAAAATGCTCAATGGATCATAATAGTCAAATGTTCTCCAACTATAATCAATTCCTCCATGTTTATTGAGTCAGTGCTATATTGGGACAATGATAGGTATGTGACTACACAAATCACCAGGGTTTATTAAAGAGAAGTCATGTGCTTGTCTTGTATAACTATGCACATTCATTGTATTAGAGGTGATCTGACCTTAGCTAGGATGTTTTGAATGACTATTCTCATCCTCTGTGAATGGACAGGAAATTTAGTGGTGCTGCTTTATTTACAGCTTGAGTATTGTGATCACTGTCACATAGGTAATTTGAACCTCGGCTTCATTTATTTGAACCAAGAGCAAAAAATTCAGAAATCAGAAGTTAAGTAATCAGTTCCTCTTCTGTCTATTATTTATCCTTAATTTGAAAACTAGTTGTCCCTGAGATAGGCTACAATAAAAACTCTCACTATAGTTATTTATAGATGAAAATATCAGGGAGCTCTACTGAACAGAATGAATTGTTATATATCTTTATTCAGAAAACACATGGGTTTGTATAATTGCTTTTAAAAAACATGTGTTTTGTGACAACTATAACTGTGTACTGGATTTTAGTCATGTTTCAATTAAATGTTCAATACCTTGTCAGGATTAAATGTTGCTTAGAGATTTAAATTTACTTCACATTTTCACCTTTAGTTTGAATAGTTTTTTCCTTTTTGCTGAAAAGGACACTTTAAACTAATACTGAATACTGGCTCTGAATGGATAGATGTCTTTAATGTTTTTCATCTTTATACACTCCTCTGGAATAGATGATTGAGATGCCTAAAATGCTTTGTATTTTCCAGATGTTTTTATAACTTTTCTTTGCCAGTCTCTTAATACTTAAACTCTGAGTTTAAGTGATCTCATGATTCATGAGATACATTAATTAGCTTCTTACAAAGTATGTACAGAAGAGAGTAGGACAGGACCTATCAACACTTAATATACCTTTCATTTTAAAGACATAGATGCTATGGGCTGACTTTTTCTCCCCTGACTGTAAGTCTCCCATGGGAGTCTTCTGTGCACCAATCAATCATACTTATTTCTTGAATAAGTAATGATAATACTCAGCCTTATCTCTCCTCATGAATGCGCATTCTTACAATAAAACCAGAAATAGAGCCTAAAAATAGATCCTAAAATTCTGTTGATATCTTGAAATTTCTTAGGCAACTGTGAGGAGAAATGTCCTGTATTCCTTAGCAGCTGACTCATTTAGATGCAGGCTACTGCTTCTGTCAGTTACTCATCTCTCTTGAGATATAAGATTACAGAACAAAGATGTAGTTTGCAGCTCAATACAATTAACAAGGGCTTGAAAACTAATATTGAAGTTGTGACACATCTACCTGCATATTGCTTCAGCTGGAAATGTCTTGTTCACCTTTGAGCAAGAGTTGGCATTTTGAAAGTTGACATGCAGAAATGGTTCATTCTGATGAATCAGATACCTTTGGTATCAGGAGAATCGAGAACAGAGCATAGAGCAGGTTTTGTTTTGTGTTCTTTGAAGGAACCCAAATGGGATTACAGATCAGGCCATGCCCGGGCAAGGCACACAGATGTTGCAGAAGGGCACAAAGAGGCAGTTCTATCTATATGTGCTATTTTCAGCCAGGACTCTGACATCTGAAGCTGAGCTGACATATTTGCTGGTAGAACCCATTTCTTGCTGATTGCAGAAAATTATGAGATATCATGCAAAGACATTGCATTAAGAGTAGAGTTTTGTTCTGATGCATGGATTCACTGTCTGAGAAAGTAATTTGTAGTAACAGCTTCAGGTTTCATTCTGTGACCAGCCATGACATGCATCAATAGCAATTATTGGAATCATAAATAAGAATTCTGCTGTTTCTTTCTTACCATACATGATATCCTAATCATGGTTACCGTGGTCTAGCTGAAAAGGGACCATCCAGCAATTGATAACAGAAATGAGGCGGCAATAACATTCAGGTCTTAAACATCAACCTTCCTTCATAGGACTTTATGTCTGTCTTCTCTTATTTATACACTGACTGAATCCAGTCTTTGTAATCACAGCCACACCTCCTTCAGTGTACAGGATGAATGGGATGCTTTTCAAGTGAGATTATTACCTTTCTTTTTATCTGTAGTGCTTCATATGAGGCACTATTTCCTGTCTGATGCAGATGCTGTGTATGCTGTGCTGAATATAGATTGGTGTTCATAACACTAGAAGAAATCAATGCAGCTGTAAAAAACCAAAAAGCGGCCTGTGAAAAAAGTGACATGTTATTTCCATTTAAAGATAGGTTGCAAAAATTGCAAAGAATCCACTGGTGACTGGATGTTGAGCTTAAAAATACTTGGACTTTACTATTTTTTCTTCATTTTTGAGTCTAGAGCAGCTAGACTAACACACTTATTTGCAGTGGATCCTAAATATCAAAGTAGGAAACCTGGTAATAATACTAACTCAGCAGTCATACCTGGAAATCTTATAAACTACATATAAATATATATATATATTTATATAATATATAAATAGTTTTGGCCATACATATACATATCTTTATATATAAATGCAGGGAGAGAATATAGATGTCCTGTTACTCAGCCTACTGTATTACTTAACAAAGCCATACAAGCATCATCATTTGTTATATACCTGTTAGCTCCCACCAAAAAAAAAAATGTAGATGCCCTACAAATCTACTTTATTCCTTTTAGGAGTCTTAGACTGTTTTATTATTAATTTATAATTTTTAGAGCAAAAATGTGGGGAAAAGATCTATTTTGAGGATGAATGGGGTTTTATGAGGAGTGGCTGTTTTATAAAGCCTTTATAAAGGCTTGAGCACTGTGGGTTATGCTAGAGAATTATATCATGTAGCAGTTTATGGCCCCTATTTTCTTTTACAATAGGAAGCACTTGAAAAGAACTATTTGCTGTCCTAAAAGTAGGCTTACTTTACTTCAGTTGGCAGACTGACTGAAGTGCAGTGTAACTCTATTCCTTAACTGATCTGTTCCAGAGCTTAGTTAAATCTGGTAGTATGAACTCATAAAATGAAAATAATTCATTTAAGGTCTGCATTCCACTGCTTAATAGTATTATGTTAC
This sequence comes from Peucedramus taeniatus, assembly GCA_013400575.1. Classification (NCBI taxonomy): domain Eukaryota; kingdom Metazoa; phylum Chordata; class Aves; order Passeriformes; family Fringillidae; genus Peucedramus; species Peucedramus taeniatus. The sequence goes on along the minus strand of WBNO01027026.1, from coordinate 12,924 downwards.
TTTTTAAGTTTCTTGCCAATTTGAGTGTTAATATTGTTACTTTATTTAATGTTTAAATATTTTATTTCCTTCAGTTCTTATGAAAATTTGTATCACTGCTAGTAAATTATGTCATATTTGATAAACCTGCAGTATTGTATGTTGATGCTATGTAGACTTAGGTTAAGATGTTTCATGATTCCTTCTGACAGCTAAGCTTTTTGAGACCTTTTGCAAAGTCACTATTGTGCACTGTATTTTGAAAACCTTGTCAACTACTGTGTAAAAGGAGGTCAGCTTGACCTCACAATTTTAATCTAATAATTATCATCAGCTAGCTGAAATTTTGATTCATTCTCCAAACAATATTAACAACATGTTTTGGGCTTGATCATCCTACACTATCCTAGTTGTAAAGAAAGGATTTAAAACAGGTATAAAATTATGACTGTGTGCAAAGGTGTTTCACATGGGTATTGATCATATCATAAAATGAAGCCTGAGATAGCCGTCACATAAATAAAATTCAAAGTAAATCGCATTCTATATTTAGTCATTATTCAACAGTTGAAATTGATTTTAAGAGTTCAGAATCAGATTTTTATCATAAGTCTATTGATGGAAAATGCCTTGGCATTTAACTACCATCCCTTTATAGGCTGCATTTAAACCTTTAACCTTGTTGAGGTTGTCCTATGTTATGTCAAGTGCTGGTCTTGATACAAGTTCTTCAAATCACCTAGAAGAATAATTTCAGTACACATATAATTTTTACTTAAAATGCACACTGAAGAAAGCTGTTTAGACCCAAGCTGTGTGTATGTTGATTAGATCCATGGTGTGTAAACACAGTGTCATTTCTGAAACAAATTGAGTGCTCCACTGAGGGGCATCAGAAGGCATCTTGGTGTCACAGTTTGTTGGCAGAAACATAGTAGGTTTTTCATTTTCTGTAGACTAAAAAGAAGTTTCAGCTGGTGTTGTTTACTGATGAACTTGCGCCACTTCCAAACGTCCAGAAATTATTGCTTTCTATACTAATTATGGATTAATTTAATTTCAATAATGTTTTTATCTTATTCATCCCTTTGCCAGACCAAAGTTGGGAAACCATTACCTGATGACATTTCTAAATCAATTTTCTGTGAATAAATGTTTTGTGGCCTTGGTTGCTGTCTGTATTGTGACATGTTCATTGTATTTTCAATAGGTTGCCTGTTTCTTCCAGTGCCTGGCATGAATGTTTACCAAATTATTACGATTCCTATAATTATCAAGGTGTAATTTAACTTGCAGAAACAGAAAAAAAAATAATGTCTGTAAAATTTAATTTTATACACATATAATTGTTATATTTTAATGCCATTTTATGGAGTTCATCAGTCAGTACCAAAAGAAAACATGGATTCATAGTTACCACGTTTATAATAGAACTTGCTTTTAAAATAGTTACAGAATTGGATGATGCCTTGACATAGCACATGATTTTAAAAAGTAGCTGCATTTTTCTCTGCAAAACATGTCAGCTATGCCATTTTGAAATTGTCAGAATTTTTGGAAGTACAGTATAATGTACTCATCACTTATTGCTCTTTAGCTCATAATTTCCCAACACCTTGTTATAAAGAATCCTCCTTATGTGACCATACCCTGTACAGGCTCCCATCCTGTAATTCCCAGACTCCTCTTTGTTGAGATGCAGAGAAATCAGTAACTTTTTCTGTGTCATTTTCTTATCCTTAATTCATTCCTTTGCTTTTTGATGATGCAGTAGACCTACTGATTATGTCAAGCCTTATTTTTTCTAATGTTACTTTTACAAAAAATCTCTGTTGTTAATTTAATAAAATATCTTAGTTCTTTAAAAATTTTAATAATGTACATCTAGTATGTTGCTGACAAGGTATAAAATATCCCATTGAACTTTCATTTTCTGAAGGAGAATTAACTCACCTAGTGTTTGAGTTTGTGATGCTGTCTTTTTTCCTCAACTTCTTATTTTTATCCAATAGTAAACAGGCCTTTGTGATCCTACATGTTGGCCTCAGTGCTGTTAAATGGTAGCAGGTAATTCTTATTACTCTCTTTAGGAAGGTTTCTTAGTTTTGCAAAATATTATTTTCAGACATTGTGTTCCCATAATAGACTGGGACCTTTTAATCCCCAAGAATATTGAAATTAATGTTGTCATTGTTGTTCATCTCTTTCCTATTATATAATTACCATTTGAACCAGCTACTCTGTATTACTTAGGACTTAACAGAAAATAATCCCTCATCTTGTGTGCTCTGGAATTAGCTGTTCCAAGAGCATTTGTTTAAGAAATCACTTCTCTAAGCCTTGTTGCATTTAGCAGGACATGAGATACATTGTAAATATATTTGCAATGTGCTAAGAAGTATGTTTTCTTATACGTATGCACTGTGGGACATAAAAATGCCACTTATGGGATTTAATGTAGGGAGGTGGTGTACCTGTGTCATTGTATACTGTAATGAAACATAATTTGCAGTGATGTATGTGTAGGAATATATAGAACATAACAGGCAAAAAATAAACCCCACCACAGGCACCTAAGGCAAAAACAGCCAAAATCTTGTGAAATACCTTCCTGGAAGAACATAAAATGTGGTATTTATCTAAAACGTCATTTGTTTCCCACTACAGCCATAGTGGCAATAAGGCCTGCCTGACCTCAGCCGTCAGACCATGGTGTGGATAACACCAAGGTCACGGGCTTAAACCCTGTGTCCATATAAGAGCTGGACTCGATCATCCTTGTGTGTCCCTTCCGACGCAGACTATTCCGTGCTGTCTGGGACATTCCCTTTCCCGGCGAGCACGGCCAGGCCCGGTGTGCTCCGCGTGCCGCGATCAGCACCTTGGACAGCGCCGTGCCCGTCCCGCCGGCTCGGCCGCGCTCCCGATGCTCCAGAACAGCCCGGAAAGGCCTGGCCGTGCTCAGCTTCTGCCTCTGCCGAGAAAGAGAAACGGCGGGGACTGGTGTCTGAGTCCTGGGATAAATGTGCAGCGCATACAAGAATGCCACACTGATGGAGGGATGCTGTGGGGCCTTGAGGCTCCCAAAGCGTTCACCGCCCGCTATGGGTGAGTGATATGGGTGGAGACATCCAAAGCCCAAAGGAATGACGACTGTCCGAGTGGGAACGCTAGACAGAGCAAGGAGAGTGGAAGAGGTTGTTACACTACGCTGCTTCCTATTCCTGTCAAAAATAGATGCCAAGTGTGTAAAATTCCACTTGCAACCCTTGTGCATCAGCATAAGGTTAATAGACTATGACAATGAATAGTTTTTTTCTTGTAATTTTCTCTCAGACATTGGCCCATTTTAGAGATGGTAGTAAATTCCTGAAAAATCTAAAGAAAATGCTGGCTGTTTGTGTGGTGCAAGTGATGTGTAGCTGTTCCCCTCCTCACACTGAATGTATGTAGTTTTTCTGAGTACGGATATGGGTTCTTCTGTTCATTACACAAAATATGATCTGCAACTTCCAGTTAGAAATAATGTTGTTATATATTACGTTTTCTTCCTGATTGCTGGGTTGTTTTCTTTTTTTCTCTCTTCAGTTTTAGTTTTGGAACAGGTGACTGAAAACAGCCTATTTACTTTCCCTACCAAATACTCTCTTGTTCTAATTTTTGAGTTGCAAGTAAGAAAACAAGATTAACAAATTTAGTTTCACTGAAGTTAATACTGCACATTAGTATTTGGTCTCAGGAGATCCAGAATTTCACTTTAAATAATAATCTGAGAAAAATATGTATTTATAGAGGAGAAGAAAGTAAAGACTACAACGATAATTACGGGTTTTGTACATTCATGTTTAAATATACATTATATAGGCAGTAAATAGAAAATTAATATATTCTTAATTTATACCATAAAAATACTCCCACTTTCAAATGAGCTTTTGCAACATCAGAAGTAAAATATATCAGATGCCTATGTCTGCTGATAATCAATCCTATTTCCAGAATGAGATTAGGCATCATTATAGCCTTTTTCTCTAAGCACCTTTCCCATGGGATAGCAACACAGAACAGCCATGCAGAGTTAACATCTGATTAGAAAGAATGATACATTTTGCAGTTCTAAGACAGGCTAGTTGGGAATTGTCCAGTCCATTTCTCCGGCTACTCTCCCCTCCTGAGACTTCCTGAGAAATACAGCTCCCCAAGTTCCAAGATCCTCCAGCTGTTTAGGAAGCAAATAGAAGGAGAAAAAACTGCTCATGATTTTCTGAGAATAAGATTTGCTTTAGTTAGTATAGATTTTTGTCCTGACTAAGGGTTAAAGTCCTTTTTTTTAATTCATAAAGTTGTATGTTTCATGGAAGGGTAAGTTTCCTTGAGTGTAAGTTTCAGGCTACATGAATTTCTCTGCAGGTTTCTGTTCCATGCTGTGTTGTTTTCATTAAACAGGTGAGACAGAAAGCTGCATCTCAGCCTGGTGTCACAAACATTGTCATTGTAAGAGCTTGAGAAAAATATTGTCTCTCAGTGTTTTACACTGTGAAAATATGCTAATGTAAAGTTAATTGACTGGAATGCTTAAATGCATTCCATTGAATTTTTTTTTCAAAAAAGAATTATTTTTTAAAACAATGAAAGGACTAATAAAACATTAAGTTTATGCAAGAAAGAGAAAAAACTCCCTCTAATTAAAATGAAAATAAAGTAGCACAGAAAAATGTCTCCAGTATGAACTAACTAGTTAAGAGTAAATATTTTGTGGGAGAACAGTCAATATGAGTAAAAATATAGTCAAAGAGAAAAAGAAGATAAAGAAATGTAGATTTAAAAATAAATCCTAATAAAATAAATACACTTGGAAAGCCAAACCTGTGCTGAAAGTAATAGGGAAAAGATTTGGTTTCTTTTAAATTCCAAAGCAGTTACCCAGGAGCTTTTAGAACAGAATTCAACTCTATAGCACAAAGCTGTTCGCATGATCGTGTACTGTACATTTATTTAGCCAGCGCGGTACTCTATGGAGTGACAAAGCTGGGGGCAGCACGTTTTCCTGACCAAAACTCTGGACGAGGCGCGGGGGTTCCCGGCACTGCTGCCTCTTGCGGCACAGAGAAGTCGCTTCCACGTCGGTGAGGTCGGAAAGTGGTGACTTTGCCATGTAAAACGCTTTGAGAACTGAGGCTGAAAAGTTGTGGATGGGGAAATTAGGGCTTGAAGGGGAAGTAACTTTTGTGTGGTGCATGACTCAGGCGGTGGGCTGAAAGAGTTAACTAATCGTCATTCAGAATGACAGCTGACATTTTCTCCTCGGGTGGCGGGGAGCTGGCGTGCCGCCGGTCCCCCGAGAGAGCGGGGGGAGGCTTCCACGCACGGCTGAGAAGGGGCCGCGACTCTTCCAGCCCCAGTGGCTGCCGAGAGCCGGCGGCGGTGCGTCGGGGGAAAGGCAAGGGACGGAGACGTTCCCCGAAGGGGCAGTAAAAACAAAATCCTCCCTCAACTTGGGGAAAGGGGAAAAGACACAGCCTCGCTTGAGGAGGGGGAAAAAA
>WBNO01027025.1:120825-133951 GCA_013400575.1 Peucedramus taeniatus | reverse complement strand
GGGGATGATGGGGTGTGCAGGGCTCTGCGGGTCAGGAGAAGTTGGGGTGTGCGGGGTTCTGAAGATGCGGGGGTGGCGGGGTTGGAAGGCTCTGCAGGTGAGGGATGATGGGGTGTGCAGGGTTCTGCAGGTGACAGGGGTCAGGTTTTACAGGGTTCTGCAGGTGACAGGGGTCAGGTTTTACAGGGTTCTGCAGGTGACAGGGGTCAGGTTTTACAGGGTTCTGCAGGTGACAGGGGTCAGGTTTTACAGGGTTCTGCAGGTGACAGGGGTCAGGTTTTACAGGGTTCTGCAGGTGACAGGGGTCAGGTTTTACAGGGTTCTGCAGGTGACAGGGGTCAGGGTTTGCTGGGCTCTGCAGGTGAAGGGATGGACGTTGGGGTTTGGGGGCTTCTGCAGGTGAAGAGATGTTGGGGTTTGAAGTGTTCTGCAGGTGAGGGGGTTCAGGGTTTGCTGGGTTCCACAGGTGAGGGGAGTTGGGGTCGGCAGGGTCTCACAGATGAGGGGATTGGGTTTGGGGGGGGTTGTTGGGGGCATCACTCCCGGTTTGTGCTGTCCCGTGTTGCAGATGAGGCATCCTGCAATCAGTGCAGAATGCCACACAGCTATAAAGCAGGATGTGGTGTGGAAATACAGACCCAAATCAGGATCTGAATTACCAAAATCACCTCAGACATGGGGACACTGGTTCTGCTACTGCTTATCTAAAGTGTGAGGTGTTAAAAAATCAGAATGAAAAATGTCCCTGATAAAATCCAATATCCATGTGTCCATGTAGGGATACAGCCTGATCTACACCAAAAAATCACGGAATCACAGAATATCCCAGGCTGGGAGGGACCCACAAGGATCATCAATGTAGATCCCTAAGCTAAAATTAGAAAAATCATGTATAGGACAAAATCAAAATGAAACAATACACAGATTTCACGGATGCTTCAGCATTTGGGTACCAGAAAATTGGGCTCTTTGTGTTAAATAGGACTGGAATAATGTGGAGTAGAAAACCTCCCAGGAAGGTGTTAAATGATGCTTTTTGGCTGAGGGTGGAGTGGGAGCTGTGCAGCTTCTGTCTGCTAGAGCAAGATTAAATTAAAAGGATTGGAGAAATTCCTTGTGATTATTGCTAGACTTGAGAGAACAGAATTTTACGCTGTCAATGTTGCTTCATCCAACAGGATACAATCAACAAATTGGAGAATGAGCTGAGAACCACAAAGAGTGAGATGGCTCGGTACTTGAAGGAATATCAGGACCTGCTCAATGTGAAAATGGCCCTGGACATCGAAATTGCAGCTTATAGGTATGGTGGGGGATGTTTTAATGAGCCAGAACTCAGAGCAGTTCCTGTTCTCTTCAGGAGAATTCAGGTTATTTATCATTCCCCCAGCAGAAATTTTCATACATCTCTGGCAGAGTTTAATCAGTTCCTCTCTGAGTGCACACAGAATTTTTAGCTTGGCAATAAATTATCTCAGTTCTACAATCTTTCAGATAAAACTACCTGTTCTGCTCTCAGGAAAGAGATTTTTGTATCAATGGGATTCCTCAATACCAATGGCTCATTCTCAAAGTGGGAAATCCCTCAGATGCCCTCCAGAACAGGGTTTTTTCCTGACTTGTAAATCTACAAATTAAATATTTCCAGTAGAATTTCTGCCAAATAACTGTGAGATTTTGTCTCAGATACTGAGAGCTTTCCATGCTGGAACCGAGTTTCTGTGGAAGCCACAAGGGGGAATACTGAGAGAGCAGCTCCAAGCCTTGTCTGACAGCTCAGCAGCAGATTGTTACAGCTGCACTGGTCTGTGCAAGCTGCAGGGTGGCAAAGTACACCCCTAGTTTCCCTTGCCAGAGGGACCCGGTCCTAGAGAGGTTCTCCTGTCCCTTCCCACAAGGAAAAGTATTAATTCACCCACAGTGGGCACGAGTGAAGGAATTATTCCAAGAAAACAGGGTAGCACTGGCACGTAAGGCAACACCAGCCCTTCATTAATAACCCCCCCTGCGGCCTGCAGGGCTCGTGGTGCTGCAGCACAACCAGCTCACCTCTCCTTGCTTCCATTTGTCCCTGCTAGGAAACTGCTGGAGGGGGAGGAGACCCGGCTCAGCTTCACCAGCGTGGGCAGCATCAGCAGTGGCTACAGCCAGAGTGCCCCCAGCTTCGGCAGGTCCGCCTACAGCGGCCTCCAGACCAGCTCCTACCTGATGAGCACCCGCTCCTTCCCCTCCTACTACTCCAGCCACGTGCAGGAGGAGCAGATTGAAATCGAGGAGACCATCGAGGCTGCTAAAGCAGGAGAAGCCAAGGCAGCTCCTGCAGAAGAGGGGGAGGAGGAGGAGAAGGAGGAAGGGGAGGAAGAAGCAGGAGAAGAGGCTGAAGAGGAGGAGGAAGGTACTTAGAGTTGCTTTAAAATCCCTTTTGTTCGTGCTGCACCCTGCTCCTATGGGATAAACCCCAGAAATCCCAGTGATTAAATCTAATGGTTAAAGCTCTTTCCCTTTCTGCTCCTATGAGCCAAGGGATGGGGGGGTTAATGGGATGGAATTTACCAGGAAAGTCTGAATATTGAATGGAAGATAAAGTCAAGTGTTCAAATTAGGCAGATTATAGGTTTCCAATGATAATGCTCAGAGGTGACAGACACCCTCGAAAAGAAGGACCAAGGACATCCTGAGCTAAATATGAATTCCCAGAGAGCAGCCCGAGATAATGGGAACATCAGCTGATGTGTGGGGCAGGAATTACTGGGTTCAGTTCAACATCCCTTCTCTGCCAGGCATTGGTGGCCGTTGAACTGTGAGGGGTTTGTTACTGTGAAGTTTAATTATGGTGAAATTACAGCTAATTAAAGAGCCAGTTGGAGAGCTCGGAAAGATAATTCAGGTCTTTGGATAAGGCTTTAAGCACTGAGTCCAGAACTGGTATTTTTCAAGGCCATGATTTGTTTTTATGAAGTGTTTCACTCCCCCTGAAATGCAGGAGAAACTGCTCGTGCAGTTTTGCTGTAGCTGGCTCCCAAAATGAGCGGGGTTGAAGGGGATTCCCACTGAACTGGCATCAGGAACCCTACCTGGATGTGAAATATCTTTCTGTCCTTCAAAGGTGCTAAGGAGGAATCAGAAGAAGCCAAAGAGGGTGAGGAAGAGGAAGGAGAAGGGGAAGAAACAGCAGCAGAAGAAGGGGAGGAGTCCCAGGAAGCTGCTGAGGAAGCTGGTGAGGAGGAGAAGGAGGAGAAGGAAGAGAAGGAAGAGAAAGAAGCAGCAGGAAAGGAAGAGAGCGAAGGCAAGAAGAAGGCTTGATCTGAGGGCAGCTTTCCATCCCAACCAACTGACTGAGCTCCAGCTGCAGTCTCACCTATTTAATTCAGTGATCACTGAGGTTCCAGTCCATGATTATGATGTTTCTCCCTGTGCAGAGTCTGAGTTTGCTTGCAGAGCACCCAAGGCTTGCTCCCCGAGTGCCGCATGGTTCCACGTATGAGTTCAGGGCTTCTGTCCTTCCTGGGTGACCCAGAACCTTAACATTTAAAATGGGGGGAAAATAAGTGGTGGGAATGAAAGGTTACCTTTAACTTGCATTTAAAATAATTCTGGAAACGGTGGGTGGGGGAAATGATGGAGGCTTCATTAAGTACGTGCAATAAAGCAGTCAATAAAGTTCAGAAATGCTTACACAGATTCCTCGTGCATGTCCTGTGCCACTGATGCCCTTAAAAGGTTGATAAGGGGGTTTATCCCACTCGTCTCGTGAATGAGAAGTGGGAAAAATCTCTTGGGGGTGTAAAATCTCACACATTTTATAGCAATACCTGGGGTGTGGTGGTGGCTGGGATGGGTCTCACTGGCTGAGGGTGCAACAAGCACCAGCTCCCTTCTGAAAATGGGAAATTTATCAAACCAATACAGAGGGGAAAAGCAGAAGTAAAATAATTTTCACTTTCTCCAACAACACCTCTTAAATATTTCCTTTTACGTTTCCCTCTTTTAGTGGAGATTTTTCTCCCTGTCTTTATGCAGGGCTATTGTTTTTTATTTTCCCTCCCCAGGACCAGTGGTGAGGAGAACTGGGGGACCTTGCAGTGCTCTTTGGAGAGAGCTTTCCAAGCTGTTGAGGGGAAGGAGGGGAGCTGCTCCCGGGGTGTGACAGCTCCAGCTCCCCCAGCAGACTGTTGGGGCTGCTGCTCAGAGATAAGAAATGAGAGCAGCTTCTCAGAAAGGAGAGCAGCTTCTGGGAAACTCCCCGAGTGCTCCAGCAGGAAGGGACACCTGGCACTCAGCTGGGGGAGAGGGGCTGCTCCTGAGGAGGAAAATCCTGTTCCAGCCCTGGTCAGAGCCCATCAGGACCATTAGAGGCAGAGCAGAGCTGGGCAGCTCGGCTGGAGAGAGAACTGACGAGGGGTGGAGGGACAGGACCATGGGGAACGGCTTCAGACTGACAAGGACGAGGTTTAGATGGGATATTGGGAGGAATTCCTTATTCAGAGGATCTTGAGGGGCAGGGATGGAATTCCCAGAGAAGCTGTGGCTGCCCTTGGAACCCTGGGAGTGTCCAAGGCTGGGCTGGACAGGGCTTGGAGCAGGCTGGGACCATGGGAGGTGTCCCTGCCATGGGCAGGTGGGGCTGGATGGGCTTTAAGGTCCCTTCCAACCCAGACCATTCCATGGTATATCAAATCCTGCCTTTCTCCAGGCACTCTGAGCTCCTTTAACTCTTCAAAACCCAAATCTTCCTCCCCTTCCACAACGTTTTTTTTTGCTGACAACTCCTCCTTCCCTCAGCCCTCTGCATCCCTCCTTGTTCTGGGAAGCGAAGCTCCCTGTGCAGCCAGGGCTGCTCCAGAGCAGCACACCCAGAGCTCCAGCAGCTCTCCCCTCTCTCCTGCTGCCGTTCCCAGGCTGATCCCTGCTCCCTGGTTATTTTTAATGCGCTGCAGCTCCGCAGGGCTGAGTCAGCCCCAGCAGGAGCTGCAGCAGGGCTGGCTCTGCAGTGGCTGCCCCCAGCCCTGCCCTGCTGCCCGGCCTGCCGGGGGGAGGCTGGCCTGGACTCGGTGCCCCCAGCTGCTCCCGGGGCTGTGGGATGGATCCTGCTGCCAGCACTGCCTTACCTTGGAAAATCCGGGCGCTGGTTTTGACGCAATGCAGTAAAAGCTGGCAGAGGGAAGCTCAGGAGAAACTTTCGCCCGAGTTGCAGCTGCAGGTGAAGCCAGAGGTGTCCTGGGGGTCTCTCCTGCTCTTTGGGCCTGGATCGGGCTGAGATCTCATGGCAGGGAGCACCCAGGGAGGTGCTGGATCCTTGAGATGCTCACACACCCCCTCCCACCCCTTTCTCCCCTCACCTGCACAGAACATCCACATCCCAGACACCCACCTTCTAATAACTCACTAATTAACAGTTCATCATTTGCTGCCATCCCAGATTAGTTAAGGATACTTTAAACCCGAAAAAGCAGGAATAAAGCCCCGATGTGTATGGGGAGAGCACAAACCCTGATGACTAGAGAAAGTTCTGGTGCCTGACTCAGCTCCCTGGCAGATGCATCCTGTTTGTGTTTTGTAACGCTTCCCAGTTTGTTCCCACCTGGAATTTTGTTCTGGGATGCTGAAAAACAACTGACATCTCCACAACCCAGCACAGGAGGGAGATCCTGGTTTAGAGCCCTCCTGCTCTTGAGGCCACGGTGGTCTGAATACCCCACCTTAAAAAAGATGCAGAACCTTCACTGTAAATTCCTTTAATTATTATTTTTCCCTTCATGGATTTCTTTTTCCTATTGTTTAATGAATTTCTTTGACAATAATTATTCCCATCACTGGTTCTGTGTGGTCTGGAGGAGTAATTGGTGCAGAACAGACAAATAACATCCTATTTATGCCTCTCTGCCCGGGAACTGTGCTCTCCTTTGAAACTATTTGATTGCAGATGTCAGTAGACAAAACCTCTTGGCACCATTAAATATTAATCAGTTCTTACAGTTTTATAAACATTTAGAAATGTGTTAACCACTTGCTTGTTCCTCTTAGGGTTTGCTGGGAACATCTGCAGTGGGAAATGGGCTAAATACACAAATCCGGTGTGTTAGAGCAGGGGAAAAACAGTTGTGGCTAATAACTAAAACTGTGAGATATTTTGGGTGGGAAAGGGGTGAAAGGAGGATGTTGTGAAACACATCATGCCAAGGGTTTGCCTCCCAAAACCATCCAGGGAATGGAAGGACCCTGGGGTTCGTCCCAGGAGCAATCCTGGATTGCAAACAGGAACAAACCCACACAAATCAGGATTTTGGGGTCCCTGGAGCTGTGTCCTACCAGGGCTGAAGAGAAAGAAGATGAAAAGGAATCCCAACATGAAAAACAGCCAGGCTGGGATCCCACCTGCACACGTTAAATGTTCCCAAGTCTCCTGCTGACACCAACACTGAACCCACGTGCAAGGTGACCCTTCCTCTCCAATTCCCAATTTCCACTGTGAGCGATGGGTTTTGCAGTTTTGGACATTTTAGTGTCATCTAGAACTTATTTGGAAGCACATGTACATAATTCCAGGTTAAATATTGGTCTCTGGTTTAGTTATGGGGAAAACAAAACACCTTCAGTTCTCACAAACCTTTGGGCGNTAGAACTTATTTGGAAGCACATGTACTTAATTCCAGGTTAAATATTGGTCTTTTGTTTAGTTATGGTGTTCTCTTGAAAATTTTGTTTAAGTCTAAGGGGAAAACAAAACACCTTCAATTCTCACAAACCTTTGGGCACTTTGTGTTTTGACACAATTTGGTGCAGATACCAAAATCAGGGGAGTGCCAAACTCCTTATTCCTAAAGGTAAAGTTATTTTTGTGTCACACCCACACCACATGACTACAGAGAAGCTGCTGTTTAATTTGTTAACTCTGCTTTAATTAAACATCACTCAGCAGCCAAGCTGCCGAGCACAGATTCCCATTATTGATAGCAGCAGAAACATCCATTGGTTTGCTCTACAAAGACACCCAGATTTATCTGGAAGCCTTATCTGCTCTGGGCTCTCCACCTCTTCTCCAGTGAAGAACATGCTGAACCCTTTCAATTAAAACCTCCTTGATCTTCAGTTATTGATGGGGGAAGGCACACGCAAATCCTGGATTTTGATCAGACCCTCAGTTAGCAACAGATTTCAGGGTAGTCCATGGCCTGAATCCAGGCATGAAAATTATTTGCATTTCTTTGTGAGTTATGGGAGGTGGGGCAGCAGCTGCAATCTTCCTTTTCCTTTTAAAATGGGAAATAAATACAGAATTAATCCTATAATGACCAATTAATCTCCACAATGGAGTTGGGGGCCGTATCTTTTTCCCTTTGTTTCATTTGTCTCCATTTATTTTTCCACTTAGAGCAATTTTCAATTGGCTTTGTTTTTAACAAAAGAACAAATTAACCCCCCTTGGGTTAATTTGTGATTTTCAAATTTTGTGTTTAGAGGCAGATTGCACTTTCTGATCATTGGAGCCAGAGAATTAATAAGAAGGTTCCCATACAATTAAAGCAAGAAGGGGCAAAATAACCAGAACCAAGCCCATTTTGAGGACCTCATGGTGGCTTGGTTGAGTTCCCTCTATGGGTTTTTGCTCAGTTGAGTGACAAACTGGTGCCAGAGAAGATGCCACACCCAGCTGTGGTTCTTACAGCCTCTCTCCCCAGGAAAATCAAGGAATTATTTGGAAATTGGCTCTCTATGTGTGGATGGTGTGGTGTAAGGAGGAAAACAATACTTACAGCAGATTTTAGCATTTTTTGGCCGAGCACAAGCAGGACTGAGGGCTTAGAGACCTTCCCCTTCCTAAAAAAAGCAATTTCAACCCCTCTAAGCACCTCAAGGCCAGGCAGAGGTGTTCCATGGATTCCTCTTTCCTCTAGAAAATTTGGGATATGGCTCTTATTTTCTTCATTCAGCCTTTGTGCTGTTAGAGGAAGTTTGTCCATCATATCCAATTCCCAAGTGCCAGAACATCCTCAGCTGGATGGGACCCCCAAAGACCACCAAAGTCCAACTCCTGGACAAATGAGAACACTAAGGGCAAAAACTTCAACCAGTTACCAACCGTGCAGCTGCATTCCCATTCAGGAGAGAGCATCCAGCTTAGGGAAGGGTTTAAATTGGGAAAAAGTCATCAGAACAAGTCATGTTTTCATATTGACCTTTATTGAGCAAGAACTGCTGTGACTGTTTTACATCAAACAACAAAAGGTTGCGTACTGTGCATGTCAACAAGGTTCTCCCAGGAGCAAAAGTCCACCCTAATTGCACCAGTGAGGTAAACATAATTAGTTATAAGTAGCTTTTTTTTTTTTTTTTTAAGGCTAGGAGAGTTCTGGTTCTCATGAATACTCTATTACTGTTTTCGGTTTGGTTTTGGCTCAGTTGGTTCTTTGCATAATACATCTGAACTCGTTCCTCAGATACATCCCTCCAACAGCTCAGGAAATTCAGAGAAGCTTCCTCTGCACATTTCATCTCATGCACTAGTAGTAGTAGTAGTATTTTTTTGTAGATCCCCAAGCTCTGTGGAGGGAGTACATCTTGAGCCTGCATGCATTCCCCCCCCCTTCCCTATATTGCATGAAAAAGTAAAATACTGTGTGTCTGGAGCCTCCGTGAGAGAACCCGATCTGCTTTGAAGCCGTCACCCACATGCATTTTGCAGCTGTCTATGGCTTAACCTTTTGCACCGACCCAAGCTCTTGAATTAGTTTGAATTTTAGCTATGGTTGCTTTTATTCACTCTCTTTAATCTCCTTTACTACAGCATGTGAAGTGACTTTCTCCACTTTCTTGGTGGACACCAACTTCTCCTCAAAGCTTTCTTCGTGCTCCTCCACCTTCTGAGTGACGGTCACCGACTTTGTGATAAACGTGGTGCCACTGTCCCCGCCCTCCCCTGTGATTTTCTCTGCTTTTTTGGTTACTACGATTTTCTCAGCCTTGTCATCCACGGGGCTCACATCGAGGCCGTTGGTGACCACTCCCTTGTCTTCCTCCTCCTTCCCTTTGGATTCCTCCTCCTTCTTCTCCTCCACCTCCCCATTGACCGCGATGTCCTCTTTCCTGGACTCCTTCTCGGCCTCGGCGCTCACTTTCGTTACCTTGGTGACGGTGATGGTCTCTTCCACCACAGCCTTGGCATCCTTAGCTGGGGAGGGAGGCTTCTCCGGGCTCCGGGGCTTCTCGGGAGTCATGGCCTTCTCGGGAGTGCGCGGCTTCTCCGGGCTCGCCGGCTTCTCGGGGGAGCGCGGCTTCTCGGGCGGCGCCAGCTTCTCCAGGGCCACGGCCTTCTCGGGGCTCACGGCCTTCTCGGGGGTAGCAGGCTTCTCTGGGCTCACGGCCTTCTCCGGGGTGGCAGGTTTCTCCGGGGAGGTCACCTTTGGTGTGGCAGGTTTCTCTGGAGATGCCGCTTTCTCCTCCTCCTTGGCCGCCTTCTCTGCTTTCTCCACCTTCTGTTCTTTTGCTGCTTCCGCAGCTTTTTCTTTGGGGGCGGCCTTGGCTAGCTCTGCTACGGGGGATTTGGGGGGGGACTTTACAGGAGGTGTTTTGACCTTCTCTGCCTTTGCTGGTACCTCTTCAGCTTTGCCCTTGGCCTCAGATTTTTCCTCCTCTTCCTCAGCTTCCTCCCCTTCTTCCTTTTCCTCGATTTCTTCTTTCTCAGAGCCACCTTCTTCTGCGGCGTCAGATTTTGCAGCTTCTTCTTCCTCCTCTGCTTCCTCTTCCTCCTTCTCTTCCTCCTCAGCTGCAGCTTCTTGTTCTGCAGCAGCCTTCTCAGAAACTTCTTCCTCTGCAGCTTCTTCTGCTTTTTCTTCCTCCTGTTCCTCTTGCTGTGCCTTGGCTGCCATTTCTTCTGCGATGGCTGCCAGGGCATCTTCCATTTCAGACTTTTCATCCTCCACCTTTGTCTCTTCAATGATTTCTTCTACAAACTTGTGCTGGACCTTCAGCTTTGGTGGTTCAATTTTTGTTTTCTGGATTTTGGTGGATGCTATTGTGACAGATGGTTGTCTGTGTGTGAATATGGGACCAGTAATGCTTCCAGAGAAGGCACTGAATCTTGTCTCCTCACCCTCCAGCAGCTTCCTAAGGGAATCAGGAGGAGAGAAAAAAAGAAAATGAGCATTAAAAAAAAAGGCAAAATAAGGGACAGCTATGGGAATAATTGTGTCTGACCCATTCTGGCAGCGTCCAAGGCTGGACAGGGCTTGGAGCAGCCTGGGACAGTGGAAAGTGTCCCTGCTTTGGGATGGGCTTTATGGTCTCTTCCAACCCAAACCCTTCCAGGATTCTACAGCATTTCCCTCTGTACTGTTGCCCTGCCAGCAGGATGGAACCAGTTCACTGTGGAATGTGCTGGAACTGACCAGGGCCATCCACTGCTCACAGCCCCAGCCCAGCTTTCCTTCAATCCACTCTTTTTTGAGACTCAGGTTCAGCAGTTTTTAGCTTGGTTTTGCTTATGGCTAGTGTGACACCTTCAGTGATCAGTTAAAATTCATCTTTACTGTCAGAAAGCTCCATTATGGCGTAAATCAGCAGGGATTAGGACAAAGTAACTAATTGAATAGGATTCATTATGACTTGGGCAAACAGAACTTGACACAGCTGACAGTCCCAAATCAAATATTGTGTCTGAGACAGTCACAGCTGATTAGAGCACATGTTCTCATTTAATAATTTGGGCATGCACCTTCCCTTTGTGGGAATATGAGAACTGGAGACTTCAGCTGACTTTGGCAGCAGCCAGCTACAGCCCCTGGAGTGTCTGTGTGTCTGAACAACCTCAGAAATTTCAACAGATCTGGAGACGGGGGTGTTTTTTTGTTGTTTTTACTTTTCTTCTATTCAAATGTTTTTCATCTAAGCCTGTGACCCAGAAAAATCAAGAGCTCTCCAGTGAGAGTTCTGAAGCGATACAGAGGAGACTAAAAAAACCTGCCAGGTGATGGCAACAGCAAGCAACGTTCAGCTGCAGATTAGAGCAGATGCCTCTGAAGGAAAGTTGAGCAAGAAAAGCAAAAGTGTTTGTGACAGACAGATCAGCACTCACTGCCTCAAACCATGATCAAGCAAATTCACTGTCTCTCCCAGGCGATAAAAGGGAACTCTGGTGACAAGCCCCGCATGCCTGGCATCTGCAAAGCAGACAGGAATTAAAAATAACCTCGTCTTTCGCTGCACCTCCTGCTCGTGCAGCCGAGGACAGAATGCGGCACGGGAGCCGCCACTGAGTCACGCTGAGCTGTGCCCACGGGGCTCGCTGGCAGCCCTGCCGCCCATCAGCCGGTCCCTAATGACCTTCCGGGCTCTCCCTGGGCTGCCTAATGGCCGCAGAGATTTAGCCAAGCTCTCCTTTTACCCGCGTTCACTGCGTGCAGGTATTTCTTAGCTGTAGTGAAGCTTCCTGGGCCAGCAGCATCCGCAGTGCTATTAATATTCCAGACATGCCTGCAAAGATCCCACTGTACCTGTATGCAGCAATTTCGATGTCCAGGGCCATCTTGACATTGAGGAGGTCCTGGTACTCCCGCAAGTGACGAGCCATTTCCCACTTCGTTCCTCTGAGCTCGTTTTCCAGCTGGTGAATCGTGTCCTGCAAGGGAGACGCAGAAAACCCCTGTGACACAGACAGACGCCGCACGCGGGGACAGAGCGGGCAGAACTTCTCTGAGGGGACTTTTAGAAACTCTTCCCGCCGCTCGGGGAGGCAGGGCCGGCATCAGAACAGGACCCACCCTCTCCCACCGCCCTCCGCAGCATCGTCCGCCCGCCTTCCGCATCCTGCATCCCTCGCTGCAGAGCCGGCACCGGGCGCCTCCCGCATTTCCTTCTGCTCCCAGAGCCGGCACCGGGCGCCTCCCGCATCCCTCCCAGCGGACATCTCCCGCACCCTTCTCCCCGGAGCCGGCACCGGCCGCCCCCCGCCGGGCTCGGGACAGCCCCGCGCCTCCTCCCCGGTACCTGATAGGTGGTGAGGTCGTTATTGTGGCGCTCCTCAATGTCGCTGAGCTGCCTCTCCAGCGACTCCTTGGTGCCGCGCACCGACTCCAGCTCGATGCTCTTGGACTGGAGCTGCCGGCGGTACTCGGCGATCTCCTCCTTGGCGGAGCGGATCGCCTCCTTGTTCTGCTCGGCCGCCTCGGTGAGCTTGGCGTAGCGGCACTTGAACCACTCCTCGGCCTGGTGCATGTTGTGGTCGGACTGGCACTCGAGCTGGGCGCGGATCTCCTTCAGCGCCGTCGTCAGGTCCGTCTTCAGGTAGTCCTTCCTCTCCACGGTGGCGTGGGACGCCTGCAGCTGCGCCAGCAGCTCGGCCACCTCCTCCTCGTGGTTGCCCCTCAGGAAGGCCACCTCGTCCTGCAGCGACTGCACCTTCTTGTCCAGCTCGGCGCGCATCAGCGAGGCCTCCTCCATCTCCTTGCGCAGGGCGCGGATCGTCGCCTCCGTCTCGTCGCGCAGCCGCGCCTCATCCTCGAAGCGCTCCCGCAGGCGCTGGATGTCCTCCTCGATGTGCTCCGAGTCCAGCTGGATCTGCGCCTTCTCGTGGCTCACCTGCTCCAGCGCCCCGCGCAGCTCCCGCAGCTCCTGCTCGTAGGCGTCGCTGAGCTGCGCCCGCCCGGCGTGTTTCTGCCGCAGCGCCGCCAGCTCCGCCTCGATCTCCTTGTTCTGCTGCTCCAGGTAATGCACCTTCTCGATGTAGCCGGCGAAGCGGTCGTTGAGCCCCTGCAGCTGCTCCTTCTCGTTGGAGCGGCTCAGCTTGAGCTCGGCCGCGCCGTTGAGCAGCGAGGACTGGCTCACGTCCAGGCTCTCGGCCGAGCTCAGCACCGTGGAGCCGTAGGTGGCCCGCGGGCCGCCCAGGTTGGGGCGCTTGTAGGAGGAGGACACGGTGCTGCCCGAGCCCCGCGACCACGACTGCGAGCGGAAGCCGCTGGACGGGGACGCGCTGGCGCGGCTGTAGGTGGCCCGGGTCTCGGTCACCCGGCGGTACGAGGGGTTGCCCAGGGGCTCCATGGTGTAGCTCATGGTGGGGCGCTGGGGGCGGCGGTGCGGGGCTGCTCCGGCCGCCGCCGCCCCTTTTATAGCCCGGCCGGGCGGCTGCGGGGCG
>WBNO01027025.1:106818-120213 GCA_013400575.1 Peucedramus taeniatus | reverse complement strand
CTGTCCCCAGGCGGGGGCTGGCGAGTGAAGGTCGCAGCGGGCGGGGGAGGCGGGCGCTCGCCGGGGCTCTGCGGCACCGAGCGCTCCCCGCACCGGCTCCGGGGGCTCTGCGGGAGCAGCGCGGGGAAGCCCTGGAGCTGCTGGGCAGCCAGCAAGAGTTTGGGAGACCCCCCGGCATCCTAAATCCTTGCTCTGGGTTCTTCTCTTTCTCTCTTCCTTCCTTCCTCTCTTCCCTTCTCTTTTCCTCCCACCCATCCGCTTTGATCTGACGCTTGGTGCATTGCTCAGAATGAATAATAAATAGTTTGAAACCTTGTCAGAAATTACGTTTATGGGGGGAAATAGACTTTGTATGGGCTGCATGACAGTGCCTGGCTGCCATCCAGGCTCTCAACTCCTCCTGGAGGGATTACAGCTACGGAGGAAACGGATTAGTAAACTGCAAAGAGAAAAAAAAAAAAAAATAAAAAAAAAATAAAACAACCAAAACCCCCCAAAAAACCCAAAACTGCTGGTGCTAGAAAAACCCCTGCCACAGCTTGCACGGAAAAGCAGAGGGACGCTGAGGGAGGAGAGTTAACTCCTCACTCAGCCAGCGCAGAAAAGGCTCTGTCTGTGCTCACAGCCGGAATTTTTGAGCAGATGATCTCGTCAAGGGCAAAACCTTCCTCACGAAGAGCCCGGGCACCTCCAGCCCCGACAGTGCGGGGTGGGCTGGGGAGGCCCGGGCGATTCCGAGGGACAGGGTTAAACTTTGGCGAGCACATGGAGGCTCGCACCCCCGGCTCATTAACATGACGCTGTCATAGGACTGCAGCACTGCGGTCTGGCTGAGCTCGGCTCAGCCCCGGCTCTGCCAGGCTGTGCTCAAAAGGCGGGCGGCCCCGGCTGCTGCTTCCCCTCCGGGCTCTCAGAGCATCCACACAGGACAAGCATCTTATGCTAATGAAGCAACCGTGGGTTCTAAACCTGCTTCATTAATTTCACTGAAAGTTTCTGCCACAGGCACAAACCCCTTTGGGTTTCATTGGGAGTCGAAATAAGATTGCTGCCTATCAGGGCATTGCATTTTGCTTCTTTTTAGGGTGATAGGATTTGGTTTATTCATGGGGTTTTTTCCCCTGATAATAAAGACTGGGAGGGGGGAACAGATCATGGTTTTACCCATAAGGAAAACTCACTGTATAAGGAAACACACAGTTAACAGAGGTGCTTGGGAGCTTTTATTATCCTTTTAATCTCCTGGAAACAAGGACTGGCAGATGGAACTTTGTAATAAAACTCCCTCTCATTAAATACCTCGGTGTCTGAAATCCATTTATGCAAAATAAATTGTTGCTTTATAATCAGGCAGGGCTAGGTTTGATTTATTTATTTAATAGTGATACCAAGCAATGCAAACTTTTATGGAACACAATGCATCTCAAATACATATGGATTGCTTTAAAAATCAGGATATTTAGAAAGGAAAAAGTTGGCATTCACGGAGGTGTTTAGTGCAGAAATTCTGAAATAAAATTCATTGTTTTAATTGAAAACAGAGCCTTACAATGTGAATTTCTGCTCTCTAATCAGATGCAGGGGGACAGGGCTCCTGCTACATTATCCTGAAGGTGGTTTGAAGGTTAAAGTGAGTCAGGGAAATCAGTCTGAGATGTTCCCTCTTTTCTGATGAGTAATTAATCCCTTTTCCTTTTCTGCCCATCGCTGCTCTGGAGATTTTGACACGCAGGCTGATATTTCTGCTTAAGGAGAATTGGTTTTGCCTCAAAGTTGACCAAACAAGAGCTTCTACTTCGGAGCAAAGCTGATGTCTCGGGGTTGAGGCAGGAGGAGGGGAGGAAGGGGCACTCCCATGGAAAGGGAAAGCAGCAGCATTGATTCCAGTCTTGATTGTCCACTCCTGACAAACCTGCAGTGATGGGAGGGGGAGGCTGAGTCCTGCAGCTTCCTTAAAAAATAAGAAATAAGGAAAGAAAATAGAGAAGGTGGAGTAGCACGACAGCCTGGCTGCTGCCAGGGAAAGATCAAAATATATCCAGTGATAATGAATTAATTTGAATATATTAAGAAAATACTGAGTCAGATGGGTAGAATAAAAGGGGGGTTTGGGTGGGGTTTTTATGTTGCAGAGAGCCAGCAGAATGAAGACACTGGGCAGGTAATGCAACGTGGTTGGAGCTATTACAGATTATTTATCAGCTTTTAAGGGGTTTGTCTGGATAAGTTTTTGATATAAAGCCTGGTTTAAGTTTCAGCAATTCAATAGAATTTAATGATACCCATGCAAGGAGGGCAAACAGCGACATCAGAAGGAAATTTGTCAGAGGAGGAGTCAGGAAATGAGGATTGCATTTGGTCCATTTTTATGTTCCCCACCACCCAGTGATGTAAGGGTGTGGCTGGCCAAGCTGCAGGATTTACACCCATCTGTGCCCCTGGAGCCCCTGATGTGCTCCGGGGTCACCCCAAACTCGCCATAAAAAACGTCCCAGGGCATCAGCTGCGGAAATGGACTCGTTCCAGCTGAGCCAGGAGAGCAAGGACGGACATTTGAGCCCAGCTGAGGACGTGTCCTGAGATATTTAAACAGCCACAGCCAGCGAGGAAAAAACGGGATTTATGGACCAAGGGCCCCGTCCTGGACTGCTGGATGCTCCTTGCAAAGGGATTCCATCCCTAAGGAAGCCCAGGAGTGCCCAGCACAGGGCAGGACAGCCCGGGCCTGGTGTCCTGCTCCCTGGGAAGCAGATTCTTTACAGGATTCATTTTTCCCTTGTCATTTGTTCAGGAACTTGAGATTCAAAGGATCAGGTTTGGTTGAAAATGGATTATCCTGTTCACAAAAGATCTTCAGCATCCCCAGGGACTTGAAGCAAAGAGGGAAGAGGATGGAGGGGAGAGAATAATCTGTGAGCATTTTGGGGTTGGAATGGGATGATCTTTAAGGTCCTTTCCAACTCAAACCATTCCAGAATTCCATTTCCCCTCTGTCCTGAGGGGCTGAGGTGGAGATGTCACTTTTTGGTATCAAAGCACAAACACAAAGGTCCTGCTGGGCAATGCCTGTGCTCTGAGAAATTGCTGTGTTCATTTTATTTCTACTGGAAACTGAACTCTGACAGCCGAGCTCCAACACAGCAGCGTTTTCCTAACGCCCTTCTCATCATCCCCTCTGAGCCACCTCAGCACCTCAAACCAAGGACTGCCAGACACTTGGGTTATTTCCTCCGTGCAGAAATGATCTGTGTTGCATCTGAGAGTGAAATATTCCTGAGAGCCCAGCCCCGAGGCAGAATTTTCATTCCACTGACCAGTGAAGGAAAATTTCTTGGAAATTCCTACAAATCATCGCTGAGCTCATTGCTGCTTTCACCTTCCTTATCTGCTGCAAGAGCCATTCAGGGAATGATGGAATGGTTTGGGTTGGAAGAGACCTTAAATCCCAGCCCATCCCATCCCCTGCCAGGGCAGGGACACCTTCCACTGGCCCAGGTGGCTCCAAGCCCCATCCAGCCTGGCCTTGTGTAACATTCACCCTAAAATTTCCTGCAGTGTCAGCACCAAGAATAATTTCACAGCTCCAGACACACTTCAGTCATTCACTCACTTCAAAAAACTAAACTTTTACCAGACCTCCCACACTTTTCTGGGGTGTTTTCCCTGCATTTTGAAAGCCCTGCATTGCACATTGATTTTATAACTCCTGGAGTGGGATGTTCTCTTTCCTGGCCACCTCCTGTTCTGCTTCCATGGCTTCAGCCACTTCTTTAATCTGCAGGAATTCACAGAGGAGCAGGACGCTGAATTATTCCATGAAGGGCTTAGCCTGGAGTCTGCTGATTAATAATAGAAATAATAGAAATATATCCAAGCAGATTCCTGCAGCTTTGTGTGGTGTTCTTTGGGATAACAGGGACAGGGTGACAGGGACAGGGAGATCTTGTGCTTCCAGCTCCCTGACATTCATGGCTTTGATTTTCCACCAATAAATTCCAGCAACTTTTGGAATCCTTGGCCAGCAAAAGCTCTCTCCATGCTCCTTAACTGGGGGTTGAACTCCTTTCACTGATTCTTTTAACTGTCCTTTAACCAATTAATTACAGAACTGTGATGAACTTGGCATGTGAATCATGGAATCACAGTGTCCTGGAATGGTCTGGGTGGGAAGGAACTTTGAAGATCCTCTAATCCCAGCCCTGCCAGGGCAGGGACACCTCCCACTGTCCCAGGGTGCCCCAAGCTGGCCTTGGACACTTCCAGGGATCCAGGGACAGCCAGAGCTGCTCTGGGAATTCCATCCCAGCCTCTCCCACCCTCCCAGGGAAGGATTCCTTCCCAATATCCCATCTAAAACTGCTCTCCTTTAGTTTAAAGAGCAAACTCAGCACACAAATGACCCGTGACCCTTCTCAGCGACATTTCTGAAGCGATGGCCACGATCCCTGGACAGATATTGGAAAACTTGGCTCTTACCAGAGAATTCCTTTGTAGATCCCAGTGTCAGAGAAGCCAAAACCTGACAGGGCAGAAATGAGAGTGCCTGGAACAGCTTTATCCAGGCAGGAAGAGTTTGGAGGGCAAGGCTAAGGCTGCAGAGGCAGAAGAAGCTCCCATCTACTCAAGGAAAAGAATGAACTCCAAGGAATCCACTGAGCCTCAGTTTCCTTTCCTCTGCTCCATCCACTGCAGGGTCCTGGCACAAACCCTGCCGAGATCAGCTCTGGGCTCTGAGAGCTGGGATTCAGCTGGCCTGGATGAGAGGCAGAGGGAGCCCCTTGGGTTTGCCCCTGGCTGTCCCCAGCTCTGCCGGGGCTGTGGCTCCCTCTCCCTTTCCCACGAGTGGTGTTTGATGTCTCCTGCTGAAAACTGCCACCCAGAAAAGTACAAATCCAGGTCAGGGTAGCAATCTTCTGGTGAGAAAGTGGCCAAAAATAGCTCTTCCTACCTCGTCTGGAAAGGGCTTTTTTTGTAGCCTTCCCTTTCTAAAAATATCACTTTGAGAAGTGGCCACAATTGTGCTTTTTCTGACCATTTTTCCTGGAGTTCTGTGTCCCCCATGACGGTGCTGCCATAGGGCAAAGCTATTTTTAAGGTGTTGCTTCCCAGGGAAAAAAAAAAAGGAGATAAATTACAGCAGGTTGGAAATTAGAGGCAGTTAGCCACAACAGCAGCTAACTGTGACATTTACTGTCACACCCTTGAATCATGCCAGCAATAATTACAGAAAGTATTGGGGGGAAAGTCTGATTTTTCAGTCCATTGGCAGCACCTGGATGGGGAAATGCTGCTGCCTGAGCTGGTGTGCAACAGCCCTGAGATTTGGGATCACTTTGTCCCAGTGACCTCCTCTACAGACTGGTTTGCTCAGAATATTCTCAATATCCTGAAAACTCTGGAACAGGTGGATTTTAACACAGCAAAACTGCTGGGGGGGGTAAATGGAGCTCAGAGCTTTGGGTCATGTCCAGGCTTGGAGGCTGAGGAGCTCTTGGGCAAATCAGAATTTAAAACCAAAATGAAAATCAAATTTAAACCCAAATTTTAAATCAAATTTAAAACCAACATGAAAATCCAATTTGAAACAAAATTTGAAATAAGTGATACTCCCCTAATTTCAGGGAGATGTCTACAAATGCTTTATTTGGGAACAGGCTCTGGAGCGGTGGATTTGGATGGGATTTGGGATGAAATCCTTCCCTGGGAGGGGCTGGGGTGGAATTCCCAGGGAGCTGTGGCTGCCCCTGGATCCCTGGCAGTGTCCCCAGCCAGGCTGGAGCCCCGGGGACAGGGGGAGGTGTCCCTGCCCCGGCAGGGCTGGGATGAGATGCTCTCTGATGTCCCTCCCACCCCAACCATTCCAGCATTCCCTGTCTCCCAGGACTTCTGGAGCACCCAGCCCAGCTGTGCAGCAGCTCCTGGCGGGGCAGGAGGGCTCCCCTGGGCTCTGGGGGGCTCAGCCCCTCCAGGGGGATCCGTGTCCCTGTCCCCTTCCCTGTCCCTCCCTCCGGCAGCCGCAGCTCGGGGACATTTCCCTGTTCCTCCTCCCGTTGGCTTGTTTCTAGCAGGGGCAGAAGAAATGCACTTAGACATGGATGGTGCAGGTGTCTGAAAGAAGAGGAAACATTTCTCCTGCCAGTCTCATTAGGAGCTGGGTTAATTGCTCTCCTGCTGGAGCTTTAATTGATCTGTGAGTGAGGAGGAAGCAATGAGAGGCTGCAGCTCGGTGACAGCCCCACACAACCACAGCGAGTCCTGATTTTTCTTTTTAATTAGCACTAAGGAAGAGTCCACCTTGCTGCTGAGCCCTCTGAGGATCAGCCCTTATGGAGATGCTGTACATAAATATAATTTATTTTCCTGATGCACTGTCTTGAGCAGAGCTAGAGAGGTTTTTCCAGGTGAGAAAGTTTCACAACGAAATTAAGAAAGAAGGGCCCACTCAAGCAGTGCTGCTTGGAGGGCTCACCTCGTGCTTTATTGTGGGGAAAAGAAAAAAAAGAAGAGAATTTAATAATATTAATTATCACTTTGGCCCAGGAGCTCAGAGGAGCCTGGGCAATCTTTGTACAAAAATCTGAGCTGGTTTTGGCTGGAATTTCACTTTAATTTCTTCAGTCTGGTTCTCTTAACATCTAAAGAATATTCTTAGCAGAAATAACTGTAAGCTGATTAGGCGGGAAGCAATAAATACAAATCACATCGAATCATGCAGAGACTCCCAGCAAGAAAATCAATAATTTCAGTGATGTATTTTTAAACTCATGTTATTAGAAAAAAACACATGCAGCTTCTTCAAGTCTTGATTGAGCCGGAGCTGGGAGTCTTCTTTTTTGTCTCAGGGTCAAAATTCATATTTAAAATCCTGCTTCAGGAAAGCTTCAAGTTGGTCCCAAGGAATTCTTGCTCCATTTTCCTGCATTCCCATTCCCAGCTGCCCCTGGTGCTGCTCAGGAAATAGTTCCTCAATGCCCAACAAAATAATTTGTTCATTGTGTGATGCATTTATTAGATTTCAATGTTCTCCACCTCTTTGCTGCCCTTAATAACAGGAATATTTAAAGAAACTTCTCACCACTGTTGATTTATTGTCTGGAGGGATCCCCATCCTCTTTCTTGGTACTTTCCTTAATCCCAACCCTTTTTCCATTCAGAAAGAGGAGATGGGATCATTTTAAACATTTCCTTTGTCCCTGGTGTCACTGGGATTGTCCCCCCAGCTCCCTCCACTGCTGCTTCCCACCTGGAATTGTGCTGACACAGCCCAGATTTACTGACACAGACACCAAGCCCAAGAAAATCCTCTTTTAGTGTTAAAATCCAATGCCAAGAACAGCTTTTCTTTAAATTCCCATGTGCAGAAAGGGCTGGAATCCTTTCAGATTGTGATTTTTCCCCTTGCAGGAACTGAGTTACCTCCTTTTAAGCAGGGAGAAGAAATGTTCTGCGTGCCAGAGCTGATCTCCACTCACAGATTTTAGGAACCTTGCAAGTGAAAAATATCTTTTAATTGGGAGGGAGACGCTGGGAGTGGGACGTGCAGGGAGTTGAGGCAGGACTGGAGCAGCCCCACGAGAGAGCTCTGAGGAGGGCTGGGCTCAACCTCCCACTCTGATATTCCTGAGCACAAACCATCCCTGATTTCCCTTTCAGAGCACCAATCAATAGGTCCCAGAGGTCAAAGAGAAGAAAAAAAAAAAAAAAAACACCAACCTGCCTGTGCTTTAGAAATATTTCTGTGTAAGTAAATCCAGGGTGAGTTCAGCAGGGACAGAGGGGATGGGGAGAGCTGTGGCTGGCAGGAGTTCGGTGCACAGCCAGCGCTGCTTTCCCTGCCCAGGAGATTCCCTCCATCCCTCCTGCCTCTTCTTTGAGGCTACAACACAGCACGTTTCTCCCTCTGGAGTGTGGAATTTTTTCTCCCTGTTTTAGCGTATTTTCAGGATATCTTCCTTTTCAATGTATCTGTGTTTTCAGGATATCTGTGTTTTCAGGTGTCCTGGTTTGGACAGACAGTGTCTGCTGAGGAAGGCAGGAGCTCCCCTGAAATGGAAAATTCAAACCCTCTCCCTCTGAATTGTTATAAATTTGAAATTAAGGAGCTCTCAGTCAAAGATATGGGAGTAGGAATAACAGTTCTTTATTAGGGAAAATTAAAAATACAAATGCAATAGTACAAACAAAGAACCACTGCCAGAGTCAGAGCAGGAGCTGAGCCTCTGTGGGTCAGGGGGTGGCACAGTCCCATTCCATGGTGGCTGCTCCTCCTGCAGTGCCAGGGGTGGCTCTGGTGGAGCAGGGATCCTGGAGAAGGGGGGAGTTTTCCTCTGGGAATGCAGTGGGCAAAGGCTGTTCTGGTGTCCCAATCCCCAGATTGGATCCAGGTAGGAATGCTTGGCTCCTCCCCTGGGCAGAGCCTCTCCCAATGGGATGATGGAATTTTATCAGCCATGCAGGGACACTTGCTGGCCATGGACAGAAGATAATTAATAATTAATGACCCATGGACAGAAGAGATCTGCTGGAGGGAGGATTGGGTGTGGAAGAGAAAAAGAAAAAACTGCCCAATGGACAGAGGATAACTGCCCCAGATGGCAAATAGAGCACGTGTTGCCTTGCAGTCTGGGACATCAGGGTAGCTGCATTTTCAGGATCCTGTATTCTCAGGATATCTTCCTTTTCAGGACACCTGTATTTTCAGAACACCTGTATTTTCAGTATTTCTGTATTTTCAGTATTTCTGTATTTTCAGGTTATCTGCATTCTCAGGATATCTTCCTTTTCAGGATAATCAGGCCCTGTTCTGTTAAAGCCCCGTCCCAACCCAGGGAGCTCAGTGATGCATTTCTTAGGTGAAATATTTCCCTTTGCACACCCAAAAGCTCCTGCAATCCATGGAAATCTCAGGGGATGAAAGAGTTGACCAAATCCAAGTATAAAACCCAGGGCAGGGATCCTGTTGTTCTTCCCTGGGCTTTGTTTGGGGCCCATTCCTGTTTTCCATCCTTTATTAGCCCCTCCCAAGAATGTTCCCTTTCCCTTTCCAGGGCAATTTTTGCCTCTCAGAGTCCAATTCCTGTTTGTCACAGGTAATTCTGGAGCAGCTCTGGGAGGGTTTAATGCCTTTGCTTTAGGCTGGGGGATTTTGGAGCAAATTGGGTATTTAAGGTTGAAAATGTGGATTAAATGTGCTGGCAAATGGGATCTTCTGCATAAATCCAAGAATCAGAGAGGTCCATGAAGGAAAAATATGTCCTGGGGTGGGTTCAACCCTCAGCCCTGACCTGAGGCTTTGCTCAGCAGCTTTTGCTGGATAGAGAATTTTTATTTCCCCACCTGTGAGGCATTAGAGGAGCTCCCTTTTCGTGAGGGTTTGATTTCCCCATCTCCCACCTCTTTCTATCAGGATATTTTAAAGCAATTTGTGTTTAACGTCAAAAATAACCTGGTTTGTGTTTATCAAAAATAACCTGTTACATCAAAAATAACCTGGTTTTCTCTGTAGAGGGGGAGTAGGGGAGGAAACAAAAAGGATTTCCCCCAGGTTAAGGCAGAACTCAAACAGCAATTAATTCCCTTGACTCCTTTCCATATCGTTGGGTGCTGCTGTCACTGTGGGGGTATGGGGTCATTCCTTTCCCTCTCATTTTTGGGATCACTCCTCTTGTTATGGATATGGGACCAGCCCTTTTCCTCTCCTTCTGGATGGATAAAAGATCCTTTTCCCCCCCTCTCCCTCCAGCCCGTGCCTGAAATGCTCTCATGAGTCAGCAGCACCGTCTGTGCGGGGCTCCTCCTTCCAAAATCCGCTGCTGAATTAAACATCAAACCCCGCCCTGCCTCCCCCCGCTCCCAGCGCCGCTTTCCAGGCTTTTTCTCGCGTTCCACCTTCGGAAACCCAGGGAAATCCTCGTGGAGCTCCGGGGAATCCGCTGATTTCAGCGGAGAGGCAGAGCCGTGCCGGGGGCGAGGGGGATATTCTGAAATTCTGACATTCCCAAATTCTGATATTCCAAAATGCGCTTTCTGCGTTTTTTATCCTCGGGAAACGCGGAGCAGCCCAGAGGCGGCCGGGAGCCAGAGAGGTGGGGGCTGCTCCGGGTGCTAATGGGTGTCTGAGTGATGATGGGCTGGAATTATAATTAACGGTAATGATAGCACTTCCCTGGAATGCAAAGAACACGTTCTGAGGGGCTG
Source organism: Peucedramus taeniatus (assembly GCA_013400575.1). Taxonomy (NCBI): domain Eukaryota; kingdom Metazoa; phylum Chordata; class Aves; order Passeriformes; family Fringillidae; genus Peucedramus; species Peucedramus taeniatus. The sequence continues at coordinate 110,016 of WBNO01027025.1, read as the reverse complement.
GTACAGAAATAGATCCTGTTTTTTCTCAAGATATGCAGTTTAAACTCCGAGGACCAGACACCACGGTTAGGCTGCAGTTATTTTATCCATTTTGGCTGTAGAAAAACCTGGTTCTTGAGGAGCTTGTGGGGACTGGGAAAAGGGTGGCCTCGCTTTTTTCACATCCTGACAAACAAGGGATGCTCCTTCCACGTGGCTGATACGGAGAAGAAATTGCTTCTCTTTTGTTGTGTGCATTGAAATGCAGCAGCAGAAATAATCTGAGCCAGAATAATAAAATTACAAATGAAGGGCTAAGGGCACACACCGAGGAGCACCCACAGACCCAGACTCTCCCCAAGACACAAAGATCCTTACGCCTGGGTCCTGAAATAATCCCAGCCCCACTGCAAAAATCCTGATTTCCTGCCCTGGTCTGCATTCCCTGGGCATCAATTTATTAATGTTCATCCTTCACCAGGAGTGCCATGGCCTGCAGCTTGCCAGGAATGTTTCCCACCCATATTGCAGGCAAACATTCCATCACCCTCAATTCTGCAGCCCAATGTGCAGGGTCAGGGATTTCTCCAAAGGAAAAATGAGCTTTATGAGAATATTATGTGAAATGGGTTGCTTTGTTGTGTTGGACCCTTCAGAATTTTAATTTCATATTATTTTAGAGAAGAACAAACTCAGGTGTTAATGATTTGTTCCCCTTCCTCAGGGACTGTGTGCTTGAGCAAGAGCTCCCATTTATTTCTGGAGGACTTTGGGAAAAGGGCTGAAGAGATTTTTTTGGGTTTAAATTGGAACCCAGGTGCTGAGTGCTGGTCCCTCATGGGTACAACAACCCCAAAAGAGCTTCTGCTGCTGTGCTGGGGCACTGGAGACCATAAAATTCCATTTCTTCCTCCTTTTCCCACCCAACCCCACTGGGGAAAAGACATTATAGGGTGCAAATCCTCCAAACCCAGAGGAGGATCCTGCTGGATTGGGGAGCTGCTATTAACACATAGAGAAATTAATGAGATATTAATTAAAGGTAAATAATGAAAGGATTAAACGGCCCAGGAAAAGCAGGGGATGTAAATAACAATGAAGATTGTTTTTTAGTGGTGGCTGAATCCAATTCCTTGGAGCCTTCCCCTTTCCATGGATGGTTTCTGACCATTAACATTTACAGGTCACCCCTGCTCTGACCCTAATGAGAAAAGCTTGAGCTGGGATTAACAACAGCTCAGATTTAGCATTATGTGAGCTCAGTTTTGCAGAGCAAATGTTAATTAAAGCCTTGGGCCTGGCAGCATTAATGGCACAACATCCTTGGGGTAAACAGGAATTGAGGTACCTTAAACCTTCCAGTGGGATTGATCCTAAAGGCTGGGTCACAGAGAGGTGTCAAGGGAAATGCCCAAACCCACAATGTTTGCAGCAGTCCCACATCTTGGAGCCCATGAAGGTGAGGAAATCTTTCAAGGCCTCTAAGAGCAACAAAAATCTTCTTTCAGTGCCTCCAAGAGCTGCTGAGTCAGGGCTGTGACATCAAACTCGGAGCTACCCCTCCCTTCCAGAGGGGTTGGCCCAAACTGCTCCCTTTTCCTCTCTTTTCCCTTCTCCTTCCTCCCTCCCTCCAGGCACATCTCTGGATTTCTGCACTGGGGAGACTCTGGCAGCAAACAACCCCAAAATTCAGGGGTGGAGCTCTGGGCGAGCTCTGCCCCTCCCTGTGGTGTCTCTGTTTGGGCCCCGGTTCCCATCTCTGGGTTTATTTGCTGTGTTTATCATTTAACTGTGGTGTTTATTAATATTTATTCTGTGTGTGTTTTCCTGCAGAATTCCTGCTTTACCTCTCTGAACACTCAGAGATGCTCTGGCTGGAGCCAGTTTTGCTCGTGCAGTGTCCTTTTCCTTCTCCTCCTTCCACACTCTGGTGCAGGAGCACAGAAACCTCTCCCTGGAGGAAGCTCTGCCCTGTTTATCACCATTATTTTCCACTGTTTTCACTCACCCTGTGCCTTTTCTTTCCCCTTTTCCTTTCCCTTCCCACTTTTCCATGCTGAGAGCTCAGGGCACTCTGTGCTATTGCCAGGTGTGAAACCCAATCACACTGAGAGGAGTGGGGAACGAGCACACATTTATTTGTTTGTTTGTTTGTTTTTTCCTGACCCAGGGCCAGCCCCAGGACCAGCCCATTTGCAGATGGGCCATGAAACACCTGGAGGAGCACAGACAGCTCCGTGCATCACCTGCCCCAGGCCCCTGGGGGATGCTTCTCCTCTGCAGTGGGGTGGATTTAACTAAAACACCAAATTACACATCATTCCTGGATTTTCCTTGGTGCCCACTGACCCTGCTGGTGGTGCCGACCTCCCTCTATCCATTTTCCATCACTCAGCCTCAAAGGGATTTAAATGAGGGATCAGTATCTTTAAACCCCTTCCACAAACACACAGACAAAAAAAGAGAATTATGAAGGAACGAGTCTCGTGCCCTGCCACCAGGAAACATTCCCATCTGTTCCCTGGGGAATCGGGCACGGATTTTCCAGGCAGAAGAGCTGCTCGGCTTTCTCCTGTCGGCGCTGGCACGTTCGCAGTGCTTTGCTGGCGCTTGGCTCGGGAATCTCGGGCGGATCCTCCCCAGGGTGGGAGCAGCTCCCGCTGCCTGTCCCGCCTGCGGCTGCTGGCACAGCCCGGCTCGGGTTCAGCCCAGGTCCGGGTTCAGCCCGGCTCGGATTCAACCCGGCTCGGGTTCAGCCCAGATCCGGGTTCAGCCCAGGCTCGGGCTCAGCCCAGATCCGGGTTCAGCCAGGTCCGTGTTCAGCCCGGCTCGGGCTCAGCCAGGTCCGGGTTCAGCCCGGCTCGGGTTCAGCCCGGCTCGAGTTCAGTCCAGGTCCGGGTTCAGCCCGGCTCGGGTTCAGCCAGGTCCGGGCTCAGCCCGGCTCGGGTTCAGCCCAGATCCGGGTTCAGCCCAGGCTCGGGCTCAGCCCAGATCCGGGTTCAGCCAGGTCCGTGTTCAGCCCGGCTCGGGCTCAGCCCGGATCGGGTTCAGCCCAGGCTCGGGTTCAGCCCGGCTCGGGTTCAGCCCAGGCTCGGGTTCAGCCCGGCTCGGGTTCAGCCCGGCTCGGGTTCAGCCAGGTCCGGGCTCAGCCCGGCTCGGGTTCAGCCCAGATCCGGGTTCAGCCCAGGCTCGGGCTCAGCCCAGATCCGGGTTCAGCCA